>NWSH02000006.1:11177191-11194503 GCA_002382865.2 Heliothis virescens | reverse complement strand
GCCGCTGTGTCGACACCTGCGGCCGAGGCTTGCGTAGGAACATCGACCCCTAAACGCGCCTACGCAGCAGTAGCAGCCACCAACAAGCCCGCTGTGACGCAAACAAAGCGGACCAAAGATAAAGGGGGTAAACAAACCCGTGGCAAATCACAGCCACCGACTAGTCCGAAGAAGGACACGTGCGACAAGGATGGCTTCATAAAAGTAGAAAGGAGAAAAAAGAGGCCACCTTGTAGGAATCAGTGCGGTACCGCACAAACTGGACCCAACATCCTGCTGCGTCCTGCAGTACCAACGACGCAGCTGTACGTGTCCCGTCTACATCACACCACGACGGTGGAGCAGATCGTGGAGTATGTCCGGTCCAAGACCAACTGGACCTTGAGGGTGGAGAAGTTGGAGTCGCGCCACAACACGAACTTCAAGTCGTTCATGGTGCGAGTTCCAACTCATCACTTCGAGACCTTCCTCAAGGAAGAGTTCTGGCCGAAGGGTGTCGTCTACCGGAGATTCCGAGGACGGCTACGCGACACCACGCAGCGTAACACGACGCCGACGCTTCGTGTGCATTAGTTTTAAGTTGTTTTATATAAATATGTAATAGTATATAATTTTATGTTATAATATTTATGTATTGTATTTTATGGGCCTTAGATGCCTGAGATAAATAAATAAATTAAAAAAAATTAAAATAATTACCTATTTCTAATTAATAACGTTATTAAAAAGTCAACTAGGTAATAAATATGTGCAATTATAATTATTGACTTCAGTATTCAATTATTACTTGTAAATGATTACAACATCATTTTATATTATTATTGTGTTAAAGGTTAATGAAGTAATACTTATGTATCGCAGACATCGCAAGGAGATAAACCATTATTTAATCATTTTCTTAAATCTTAATTGTTTTATTTATTAATATGTTGACGATCGTAAAGCCAATTTGAATATTTAATTCGTTTGCAAACTGCTCGCCATTTTTAATCCATAAATTATACATTTATAAATTGTCGCGTTTTGTAATCATAATACTAATTATCAACTTCAATTTCTACAATGAATAATAGCGTGTTATTAGTCACAGCCAATTATTTGCAATGTTGCAAGTATAATCTGACAAAACGATTATTCCAAAGACAATTTCATTATAGTGTCACTGCGCAATTAACCCTGCGAGCGATAGGTGTGTTCGCAAATGTCAATCTGTCAAAACCACAATAAAATTTATACTCCCCGATCTCTGTTTTTACACATTCAGCATGATTAATTGTCACATTAAAAAGTTTTAAAAGGGGACGTTATAAATCTTAAGATATTAATTGAGATAATAATGTAGATTTTATTAATGCCGCCGGGGCACGCCTTGAAATATCACTACGTGTTTCTGTATAAATGACCTCTCACGGCGGGATTAACATTGACAGATGCGAAGCGAAGATTGATGCCTCACAGCGCTGTAATCCGTGCAGTGAAATAACCAATTACGATTAGCATAACCATAAGGTGGAGTAAATTAACATATTATCAACGGATGAATAATGCATGCCGCGGTATTATGTTCCCGCACATCAAATTAGAGGGTTATGTTACCCTTCAACGCGATGTATTGTCAAAATCGGTTCCGAGGATACTCGTTATTATGTTAATTTCATGTTTTTGTACCTGGATTTAGTTTATTCATGAATTATGTAGCAGTTCTCTATTTTGAAAACCTAATGTCAATACAAGCGATTTTATTGGTTCGTTTTTTGTTGAATGTTTTGTAACCCTCAAATGTAAGGGTATTTGACGGTGACGCGTGAATGACAGGAAATTTGACAATGCGTGACCGAGTGAGCGATCGGCTCATTTGATAATGAAACTTCGCGTTTAGAATATTAAAAGCTTAAGCGATATATTATTGTGATACGAGTCGTGACAACGTTGGGGTTACATTATATTGTGCCTTTTTGTGTGAGAACTACTTGTTAGTAATGTAATAGGATGCGGACTGTTCAGTTTTTAATAACGTTCCTTTGTACGGAGTTTACAAACGCCGAGAGAGATACTCGCATGAATAAACGATGTTACGAAATATATTTTTTATGATTTTCTCAACATCAAAAGAAGTTTGCGAATTGCTCGGCCTTATTACTTTATGAGTTGGAACATTAGAATATAATATAATCAGATGTTTTTGTGAAATTACTCGCAGAATTATTTAAAACTTTATTATGATTAATCCAATAAAACAGAAAATGTGATATGATGGTCAAAAAAATATATAGTTACAAATGAAATAAGATAATTAAATTCTCTATGTAGGGGAATTAAGATATTTGTTTCCTAGCTTTAACTGCACAATACCTCCTTTTTCTTCGCACAAACAAACTGTAAAACAATAAACTCTGAATGTATACTTGAATAAGTATAATAAATTATTGGGTTTACGATACGTTTTAATTTGTTTCGTTAAAAATATTAAAATTAAGAGTTCTAAAAATATTTTATGCACTGTCGTAAGTTGGAGCTAATAAATTGTCTGTCTACCTATATCACAGTTTAATAATATAGTTTCCATATATGCATTCACAAAGCAAATTTCTAGGAACATATTTATAGGTAGCAGACATGACAACGTCATAGTCTAAAAGTATATAATAATAATGTAAAACTGAAGAGTTTGTTCGTTTCTCAAACGCGCTAATCTCAGGACTTCCTCGACCGATTTAAAAACTTCTTTCAGTTTTAAATTGCTTATTTATTGAGGAAAGCTTTACTGGTTTATCCGGGCGCGCAGACTAGTCGGTACTTAATTTATACTAATCTATACTAATATTATAATGCTGAAGAGTTTGTTTGAACGCGCTAATCTCAGGAACTACTAGTCCGATTTGAAAAATTATTTCAGTGTTAGATAGCCCATTTATCGAAGAAGGCTATGGCTACTTTTTATTCGTGTGCGCCGAGTAGTTCCCACGGGACGCGGGTGAAACCGCTGGCGTGAGCTAGTGTTATTATATGTTCGTACCTAGTTACAGCAATATCATTATGAAAATACAGTGATAATGAATATCCAAGTGTTATTGAGGAAATAGATATCTATCTTTTACAAAACATGAAATTAATAATATTAATGCACATTATAGCAGTATTCATTTTAAAATATTTCCTAATGCATATTGTGCTAGCTTCGGCCAGCGGTTTCACCCGCTTCGCGAAGAAACTACTTCCCGTACCCGGATAAAAAGTAGTCTATATGACGTTCTGATATATAAGCAATATTACTACCAAGTTTTATCAAAATCCGTCAAGTAGTTTTTGCGTGGAGGAGTAACAAACAAACACACAAAATTTCGCATTTATAACATTATAGAAGGATTTATATTTATTCGTGCATAAATAAATGCACCATATTTATATAAATGTGCTTATTTAAATGTATTATAATGCAATATTTCTTAAGATATAGTCGTAAAATATTTGTTTATTAGGCAATTAGTTTGGTTGGAAACATTTTGTTTATAAATGCACGATAATTTGATACAGAATTGGTATAATAAAATATTTAAGACGTCCTGTTTTGGCGTGAATATTTACATAATTACATTATTTAAAATGTTGAACAGATACAAAAATAAATATACGCTATTAAATATTAAATATGAAAAAGACTGTATTAAATTTCTGATTTATTAAGGAAGGCTAAAGGCTACTTTTATCCGAACAAGCAAAGTAGATCTTTCAGGACGTAGACGGAACCGTAGAAAAATTTAATTAGAACAACCATTTTTTTTCGGATTATTTTAAAGATTTTTTAGCGGCACATTTAATTAAAAATATATCACAATTCAATCTTAAAATTAGACCCAACAACAGTCGCCTTGACAATACAAGAAAAGAAATAATTAATGCGAATACAATACAATAATTAATACAATATTTTGTCATACTTCCTGCTATGTATTGGTACAGATTGTTATTTCTGATATAATAAGAGAAACTTAATTATATGACATGTGACACGGATAGTGGGACAAATTACAAGGTTAGCGTGGATGTGGGTTAAGTTTTAAGAGAATGCGGAATAAAAATAGTGATTATCAAGCAACTATGATTAAAATATGAAGAAAATCCTTGCTTATAATAAAGTAATAGTAACAGCCAGCTTCATAGGTTCCAGATAGAGTTCTAGATAGTCAAAGATAATCAAAATCAAAAACATTTCTACGGGACTAACTGTCAGATAATGGCGTCCTAGCCGATTATCGGCCACGGCGGCTGTTCTCATATAAGGAGATCAGCCAGCTGCGCAGGACATATTATAGTGCACAAGCATCTGCGCAGACACAGGTGCACTCCCTATTCCCTCACTCTCATTACCCGATGGGACGGCAATCCGACACGACCGGTGAGAGATCAGGCGCAGGACCGACATTAACGTGCTCTCCGATGCACGGGTGTATCAATCACCAACTTCCAACTCCGGGCTGCTTTTATGAAAGTTTCTAAAACCCACAAAGCGATTTCGGCCCGTCCCGGGAATCGAACCCGAGACCTCGTGCTCAGCAGTCGGCTATGCGACAACTAGACCAACGAGGCAGTTAAGAAAACTGTCAGATATATATCTGTTAAGGACATTATCTGGAACCTGTGAAACTGGCTGTGAAACTTATGGGACTTATTGTCCTGCAATTAGGTACAGATATTGGTGGTACCATAGAAACAGACATTACGTCTTTATCCAGGTAATGAGATAAGCTCCCCTGGAATGAGAAACTGCAGGCAAAAAATAGTAAAAAATATACATAGTAATATTCAAACGTTAGGTACAAGCAAAAGAAAAGACAGTGTTATGGATATATTATGCTACTGTGACTTAATAATGATAAGTTTCAGAAATCAATCAAACTTTAACTTTATTAGGCAGATACATAACTCATTCATAATTACAATAGACTTTAATTGAAGCCTTCGCAAATATCTGATTGACAGTTTGACATTGACAAGCAAATTATTATTGCGTTTATTATGTAATTGTAACATACACGCAATCTTAAAAATGGCGTAATTTAACGTATCATCTATTGAATATCATATACTTTACCTATTTCATCTGCCTAGCCTTTTCTCAGCTATGTTGGGGTCGGCTTCCAGCTTAAACGGATGCAGCTGAGTCTTCTTCTTCTTAGGGAGTCGATGGCAAATGAAATTTAAATTGTGGAGACCCAATATTTCGCCATGCTCACGGCATTGTCAGTGGCGGCACGTAGATCTTCCACTGGGCAGCTGCTAGGACACATTGGGCAACACAGATGGTGTCGCATGATTGGTGGTGTGGTACCGCACCCGCTTCTGTTGTCGTCAGTGTAGCCCGGATTACCCTTGCAGCACTGCAGCTGAGTACCATTATTATATATGGAGTGACCACCTATGTGGCTTTCGACACTGTTACTTGGACAATCCGATACCCCGTGGTATCACTGTTTGTCAGACATTGTGGCATTGAGTGCATTGATGGGTGAGCTATGGAAGTTGGTACAGGCTACCAACTTCCATAGCTCACCCATCAATGCACTAAACACATCTCTTGGTAAATCGATCGTGTGACTAGTTCCCAAATATTTTTCTATATTTCTTCGTCAAAAGCTAATGATATGTACCACAGAAAATCGCTACAGTTTAATTGGCCGGCAAGCTGTCACATACGAAGGTAGACAAAATGTAATTATAAAGAACCAAATTGTATGGCTCACTATGCTCGCCCCGCCGAACCGTTCATTTGTTTAATTACTTTACAAATAAAGCCCTATTATACTTACAATTGATTGGGAAAATTAGCAGCTTCATGCATAGAAATGAACAATGTGTTATTATTTAAAGAAAATTATGGCATTAGTTGGTCTTGCTATTAAAATTAGGTATTATGGGACTGAAAATATTCATGACTTATTAATGAAAATATTGGAGCTTTAGATACGAATAATTATGGAGATTCTGATAGATGATACTTTACCTGGCATTTACTGAGTGAGGTTTTTAAAGCAATCTGAAACATTACAGTCAGATCATCCTAACAAACCCAACATAGCCGATAATTATAGGCTTAGAATTATATAAAATTCTCATAAATAATAATTTGTTCAACACAGATAACTTAAAATTTGTAAATAATCAAGTCAATGAACCAACAAACTGTAGATAAATTTGCTAATAGATGCCTTTAAAAATAAACATAGTACCAATGAAGTATCAACAACCAACCACGATGACGAAACAGAATCTGTAACACCAGTTATTAACATTGACACTATCTGAAACGTATCGCCAGTCACAGCTCCTATCGATCCAATATTAATTGAATACTTATCTCAACTACAAGTTGTACAAAGTGAAAAATTATTTAGAACATAAAACCCGTTTTATAGGCCACTTTGATGTAGATTAGGTTGGTAAAGATTGATCAATAGAGTTTGTAGTACAGGGACTTGAATAAATAGAAAGTGTGCTATCAATATGAGCGAGTTTATAAGATTTTGATTAAAAACAAAAGAAAGAACAGCTAAAACAGTCTAATTTATATAGACCAGTAACAGATCTTAAAGTCTTGTTATATTCAAAGAAAAGCATTCTTCTAATATTGTAGGTATGGTCTTGGTGATAAATATAGTACAGACAATAGCAGGTCAACTTATCGTAATCTATCAAATTTTACTAATCCAGCATTATCACTATTGTGATAAGGTTGAAAATCCACTGAAGTCATTTGATAGTTTGAGGTGGGTTGATGTACTGGCTTCTGTACAAGGCACCACGAAATGTTAATTATACCAATCATGAGCAAATTGGCTTATTGTCATTAATAAAAATAGTGGAAACACCTGACACTTTTCCATTCACAACTCCCAAAATAATAAGAATACCACATTTGTCATTTTAATTAACTAAAAACACAAAAGGAACGTTTTGAATAGTTTTATCGCCAGCCTTAATAACCGTTCACATGCAGCCCATTGTCAAATTAATAAGTGTCCTACTTACATTTGTTGTTAAATAAGTAATTATAACGTTTTGACAACACATTGTCTTCATAATTACTTTGGGAAAGATAAAACCATTGTATCGCGAAAGTTACTTGTCCAAGGTGGAATCAGCAATTAGTTTTTTGTTGATTTAATGTGGAGTGGCAGTTGTTGAAGATATTTGCTAAAACAGACCAAGAATATAAAAGACAATACAATTAGCATTCGTATTATGAGAAGCCTAGACAATGGATCTTATAATGTTATGAATGAGAAAAGAATTTAATTGATACTGTTTTAAATTTTAAAACAAATAGATGTTGCTGATAAATTAATTTATTTTAATTCATAGACGCTTTTGTTATTGTAATTGTTGCGTCTTTATAAAATATGCTATGTTTTAAATTGGTGTTTCACGATAGATAACTCTATTAATTTCTTTGTCTATATTAATGTCATCGATATCGATTGTAAGTATCATAAACTTTAGGCAACATTTCTTCGTCATAGAATACTTTATTCTTTTGTTTTATAATTTTCCACATTCTTCACACTGGGTCCTATGTCACCTATAAGCCTACTATGTCTCTCATCGCAATTAATCCAAACATAGTACTCTAGGGTGACATCGCTCACGGATGTCGCATTACACAAACGAGATGAGAGTTGCTCTAATTATACCGCAGACTGCTAAATAGTAATGGTTAAACATCAACTGAAGTGGTAAAACTAGCCAAGAACAACATTAACGTTATCGCAGTTAAATTCGAAAATAATGACATCTGTAAAACCCTAAATCTTCTACCCAGAATAACTTTAAGTGGTACCGCAAAGCTTTATCTCAGTATCCCTTTACCGACAACGAAACATGATCTTACTTAATTTTATCGGCGAACACTAAATCTCTTTTAGCAGAATCCATAAAATCTGCCCACACCTTCAACGCCTATTAATTTCCCGGCGGACAAAGCGCAGAGTCCGAAACAACGACAAAGACAGAGCATTGCAATATCTTCATCTGCCGTTTCGCACGGTGCATTACAAAGATTAATGGGGCAATAGAGGCAGCACAATTTGAACCCGGCTCCCGCTTGCGCAGGATACAATATTTTATGTTGACAGACATAACAGCGCTTATACGACCGCTTATTCTTTGTGCCCCGTATTTTATTCGCTTTATGACGGTCCCTGACAACCTTGTCATCTGCAACCCTAAAAACTTTCTTCATTCAACATTGAACTTTATTTTCTAGGTCGTACGGTTGCGTATAGTGTTCTGTGTCGGCAAAATCGTTTGTGGCTTTATAGTAATGGTCGTGGATGCCGGTTGAATGTTTGTTAGTATTTTATTTCGGGGCGTTCTCGCGTCATAAAATAATAGCGTAATGCAGTGTTGTAAATCAATTTTCCTTTTGAACGATGACGTTTATAATGAAGGTCGGTAGTTTTGAATTAGTACAAAATATTTTTTATAAACGAGTGTGATTATTATCTGTGTAGTTTTATTAATGGATGTAGTATCCGACGGCTGTGGAGACTTTCTTTCATTTGATGTCGTACAAATAATTATAAATGGGTTTTAGATGATTTATATGCAAAGAGAAAACAATGAATTATTGTTAGTAGCTATTAGGTAGAGTCGATGACACTTTAGAAGGAAGATTATGATATGGTAGGTATTATTGCGTATTAGTTTCTTAAAACATTTTCTTTTGCCTATTTCAGATTATAACTAACCAAACACCTACATAAAAAATAATCGAATGTCAAGTTGTAAACACAGATAATAAATTCGACATTTCAAAATATTCCGATCATAAAACTGAAAAAATCGACAAGGAAGCGACAGAAGCCGTGACAAATAAAATAAACATTCAAAAAGCATCCCCTACGAATGCAAATTGAAATAAAAATGCATGAGTGCTTATCCGAGCATCGGTTTGTGAATAAAACAATACACATCCGACGGCAAACGACTTGGCTCAGTATGCTTAGGAAGATTGCGTTTTTAAAGGGGACTGCAATTGTTTACCTGGAGTGCTTGAGCAGCTTATTAGCAAGGGAAATGGTGAAGGTGATACTGATAATACTTTTGATGACATACACTACTGGAAAATGTGAACAATCGACAGATACACGTGCTATACATATGAAAGACTAGCGTCCGCCTGTGCTTTCACCTGCTTTCCGAGGGAAGTACTTTCCTTACGCGGGTAAAAAGCAGCCTATATGTTATTCTGATGTATAAGCTACATTACTGCCAATTTTTATCAAAATCCGTCCAGTTATTGACAAATATCCGCATTTATAATATTAATAGGATAATAGGATAAATGTAGCACATGTATGACCCATGAAAACAGACTAAAGTAGATGAAGCAGTAGAAAGTAAGTAATAGAAAGTATAATCAGAGAATCATGAGCCAGTAGAAACTTTTAACTAATTCATCAAAAATATGCAATGAAAATCACCTTGAAGATCTTCAGACATGCATATTTGTTTGGCATTCAGTTGTGTCAAATAATACAATTGCAGTATCATTTGAAACGAGCAATTGTCATTGCAGTCAAAGTATGCCAGTACTGTAGACGGAATGCTTTTGACTCTTGGCATCAGACGTGATATACTGTGAGTAATTGATTTTTATTGCATGAATAGCATTTTAGTTTTTGGTACCTATTGTACTGTCGAATAATTTAAGCCTTTTTGTGTGTGCTTGTTTGTAGATTTTATTATCACTTCATCTTTAAACCTTGAGGCTGATTGTTTAACATTTATGCTTAAAAATACTTTTTCTTCTACCGACTACACCGACTAAACGACATAAATATTATCATCAACTATACAAAATATATTATTCCTAAGATAATTTCTATTAAATTTCTAATCTGCATCAAACAAATGATTAGCCACATCATAAAATCTTTCAGCAGCATCAGCGAGTGCGCAGAGCAACACTGACAGCGAGCTCATCCAGTCGCGCTCCCGACATGACGCAGCTTATCCCGCCTGTCACCCATAAATACGTAATGAGGGGATCCGACGGCCGCTACTATGGGCTGCTGACACACTTCAACGTTCACACAGGGTAGATGGAAAGGTTGTACTGACCTTATAGAATGTTCTTTTGAAGAGTGATAGGGCTTTTGTAGTTTGTGAAAATTAGCAGCTTCTACTTGTGTGGATTTTGAATTCAGGTGCAAAAATTGTGATGTGTGAGTTTATTGAAGTTTGAGTAGATGCTTTATGAATTATCAAGTTAATAATGTTATTTTTATCGGTCTTTTCAGGCAATTCTATCATTTTGTTATGTGTCATCATTTATTTTATATCTGTTCTAAAACGTAATACTAAAGTTATTTATTGGTTTTACAGTTTGGTTCAACTTGTGATAATAAATATCACTTCGCAGAATGTGAAGCATCAGATATCATAAAGTTACAGAATTATAAATATCGAAGTAACATAAAACTCTAATAAAAGTATTTAGAAATATCCTTTTATGTATGATAGTAATATGATATAAATGATACCCTGGAATTCTTTAGGTGTGTCAGTTTAACAATATCATGACTAAGAATTGAACCTTTTGGTCACTCAAATTCAAATTTTCCATTCGTACATAATATTAAGTATATTTTGGTAGTATCTTGAAGCATACTATTCGCATTTCCGTCAAATATTTTATAGTAGCCAATGGCTAAGCCTGACTAGATATAAATAGTGATAATTACTGCAATAAATATGAAAAACTACATACAACATTATAAAGATCATAAAAAAGAAGCTCAGAGGAAACTGATTGCTACAGAACATTCCAGTCTTCGCGTCCATAAAAAGGTTGTAGACGGGTTTCCTTTTCAAGTTTGGTCCATCTCGAGATGTCAGTGACAAGTGAAAGAGCTATAAAAAGATGTCTACTAGTTGATACCATAATATACTATGGTAACTAGCTGGTTTATACAGTTGATAATGTAGGTAAAATAATTCCTGATAATATTAATTAGATTGTTAATTATAATAGTGATGACAATACTTAATAATAGTGGAGTTAGTAGAACAAATTCTCATCAATTAAATGATAATTTTAATGAATTATTAAAAGAATTAAAATTAACAAACAAGAACACAAGAATTAATCAAAAAGAATTAATCTTGAGAAGACGTTGATTACAAAGAAATAATTTCAGGTCGAATTATGAAAATTCTGAACCTAACAAAGGAACTTGTTAAGCGAATTAAACAACTACTCAAACGGTTTGTGTACACAACCGAAAGTCATAAAATGACGTAGATTTAGTCAGAAATTAGGTTAGCATCAGTAACTCACGAAAATTCTGCATGTTGAAGCAACATAAACAAATCGTGTTTTGTTACCAGAATTACATAAACGTGCATAAGAAATAAACACAGAAAAGATAAACCCGCGTTTTAAACTTTGCCATAAAATTATTAACAAAGTAGAAAACTGTATGTGGCTTCGACTGAACCGTAGTACCGGGTTGTTCATAAATCTTCATTGCGTCCCGATGACACGCCACGACACGTCTCTCTGCTACCGCGCTACCGGCATCTGCCACAATAGGAACAGCTTACAACACCTTCCCGGCACCAAACCAATCCCAACTCTAACTACACCCAATAAAGTCCATTTCTCTTTTTACCTTTTCACCTGGAACTAAGTCACATTTCCCAACGCGAATAACTCGACAAAATTGGAGCTAACAGAGAATTTTGAAGCGATAGACGACGCAATAAGGTTCTATTCAAATTGTGCAACATACTGTAGTACTTTGTTCTTTTCGTTAGAATTCTCGTCGCTCGGAACAGGAACGTCGTTAGTGGCATTCCGACCACAAATGAAAATTTTACTTAGGATGAAAGGACCAGAGTTGAGTTTGGAGTGGAAAGGAATATTTAGTGTGGCAACAACATTATCCCTCTGTGACAAGCAACGTCAGGCTGTCGATCATTATAATATATGTGCCTGGCTGTCAGCTGTCTTAGCGGATGAATGATTCACTCCGTGATAAATTTTAGCTTATGATTACCTTTCAGACGTACGTCAATATGTCTGTTTACGTAATTACAACTTCTATATTTAAAGGCTTTCAGACTGTTTTATGGGGGGACATGGCGGAAGGCGAACTCGTCTGACGTGTGTATATGCTCTAAGTATTTGTGAATGAGTATGATTTATCACTGTAACGGTTTCAATGATAAATCGTATTCAAATTCATGGACTGTAAATACAGAAAGGTGGTCGTTTATTTCCTCTACATGATCATCAATTTTCGGACTGTCGATTGGGAGATCATCAATTTTGAAAATTGTTTTGGTATCAATCTCGGGTTCGTTATTAAGAACTAAGTGAAATGAAAATGCTGTTTATTATTCGTGAGTGATAGATTGGGTTTATGAGGTCAGTTTTGTGTTTGGCAATTACTTTAATTTTTTCGTGTCTTTTCGTTTTGAACTCTCGAAGATTACCAAGGAAGAGTAATTGTTTTCAATCACGTAAAAATACTCCTTCACTTGAATTAATTCATTCACTCTACGCTAAATCGCCACCATTCTTTATTTTTATTCTGAGATCGGTATAAAATCTTTATTGTTCATATACATCATTGTGATTAAGGCGTGTGAGTAAGAATCTCTGTGCGCTCGACATTTTTTATTGCACATTATTAAGATGGCAATGTTCAACTAATATGGCGCATTTATCAAATAGGAATTACGCATTTATCATTAAGATCTGTAAGCTTATGAAGAAAAAAATGAAGTATGTTATGATTATCATAAACTGCTTTTGATGCAGTGACATTTAAATGACAGAATAATAACACTTTTTATGGTTGAACTAGTTTATTCTCAGAATAAAAGGAAGTCATAAGTTTAAGTAAGGCAATCAATCAATTCTTCAATCCATAAAGGGCAAAAGAATACTTTCATGCCATAATCAGATTTAAAATATTACCATCATTGCCTATTCTGTTTGAGACGAACCTGTAATTGAATAGCATTCAAAGCAATCACGATCTGACTACCGAATGGATGGACTTTGCTCTTTAATCTCGAGAACCATCAAGGATATGATTTTATCAATTTAATTATGTGGTAGAACACCAGCTACCTGAGGCTTAGTCAGATTTTTTTATTATCTATATGAATTTAATCACATATTTTCTCCTACTCTCAATTTCTGATTATCATCAAGCCTACTTATTTATTAAATAGTTGATGTAGTAAAATCTGTGTCAAACCATATTTAGATCTCTTCAAAAGTCATCATTTACAGTCACAATGCCATAAAAATGTATAAATAAGCAGAATTACGTACATCGACAAATATTCTACGTTGTCATAAAACATGTTCAAGTCAAAAGCCATATTTATTTGACGTTGCGCCAAGCGAGGGCGTGACTTGTCACGTCTGTCTTTGTAATAACATTGTCGGCTACAATTGATAGGAAACGTATGTGTTAGTGATTCATTACGAAACGTTGTTAGTCTTGCTATGATTGTGTTCATATTGAATGCTTTTTAATTTAATTCTATCTTGTGTGGTCTCTTCATTGGTGGAGCGAATGTTGCATCCGGGACTTTAATGGCAGCTAGTGTTTTAGTGTTATTAACATCAACGATATTGTTTATAACTGTTATGTTTTTAATGTCTGCTATAAAATGTAAGTGCAAGAGACAAGAAAGTAACTTTCTTTCTAATCTCAGTCCCTCAGCTTGAACATTTGCAGAGATAAAACAGTCCACAACACAGAAAGGACTCCCTCGCAACTCAAACTACTTCGGTAGCGACAGACAGACAGACGTACGCTTATTGAAACGGCTGCAGACGTATATCAAGATGCGGCGCATACATCAAAGTCAGGAGTCTTATCTCGAACGTTGAACGCATTCACACAGGCATGAAGCAACTGTTCCTCTTTGATCTTAAGTGTTGGTTTTATGACTTGTTGTGAATTTGTTCTGCTCTACTTGAGTAGTTTTTTGTGGGAAGAGGTTAGATGTTTGTGCTATTATCTTTTACGGGCTGGCTGGCTCACTCAGAGATAAACAGTATGAGATTCAGTATGAATCAGAGTATATCCGAAAGCTAAATATATAATCTTTATGCAAGTAATAAAAAACCTGAAGTTATAGACAATGAAATAACTGCACGAGGAATTTAATTAAAAACAAAAGTACAAAATAATTGACAAAGATATTTTTTACTACGTTCCACGCTCGCTTCTGTAGTAAATGCACGTTCGGCAGCTACAGAAGCGGAGATGAGGAATGCGATACAACGTGATGCGAGCATTGTCTGAGCTCATGACTACCGATCAGATGCCACCGCACTCACATCCAACACGACACACAAAAACTATCCAGCCAAATAAAAGTTTAAAGCCACGACCGCTCCGACAGATACACAGATAACAGCATTTCTATTCGCAGAGAAATACATTTTAAACGCCCAACAAAGCAATATTCGATGTATTTCTTGTTAGAGCCTTAAGAAAAACGAAGCAAGCCGGATTAATACTCTAATACCGCGAGGTTAAAGCGCCTAACAAATCAACGCAACAAATGTACCGATAAAAGAACAAATGACGCCGATATAAAATACTATCCCAATTATTTGGGACAATTCATTAGAGAGCCCCTCGACGCTTTCCGATTGCCGCGATCCGTCACACCGCTCGCGACAGATGGGGATCTATTCCGTATGGAGTGTCAGGAAGAAATGGGCACAGTAAATCAACCGTCGGCCGACAATCTCGCGCAGTCGCCGTCGATACATCAACTGTAATGCCTCGGATACCGCAGCCAGATAATCGAATGTGAGCATCGACTCGTTACGCTGGAAATAAGATGAGGTTTGTGACTCCATGTCAGCGGTAACGACGTAACTCGTGCACGACTTTAATGGACTATGGGCATTATGGAGTGCAGCTGTTTGGCTTGAGTTGCATTAATTCGGTCGGGAGTCAGTCGACGGACAGTAACAGATGGCTGTGTGTCGCGGTGCAGCTAAGGTCGGTTTTGGTTCGCGCGCGCGAGTCGCTTGTCCCCGACGAGCGAGGGCTGATAGATCTGTAAAGTTTGCCGCGGACAGGAATATATCGAGTGGTTGCCTCCGTTCGGCTTTATTTATACATAACATCTGTTTGAAGTTGAATCTACCGGCGCGGACGGGGAGCGCATTACCGGAGATTTATTCCGCGTCTTAATTGTGAATCGATGGGTTAATGAAGATAAAACCCGCGGCTGTGTTGTAAATTAGCTCGCGTGTCGACTCGTGGCTCCGATAAAGGCCTTCTTTATTGCTTTGTTTGTTTTCTCGGGCCGTACTTCAAAGGGTACGGAGATAAACTCGAGTTTTATGCGAATGTATTTATTGGCGAGCTTTTAAACTTACGCCTTTACTCAGAATCGGACGTCAGGTGGAAATAGGAAGCCGGCGCGAATGACAGCCGAGAGATAAATGGGAGCCGAAGAAAATTAACGATGCGTCGACGCCCGCCGTAATTAACTAGGCTACTTATAAATCAGCTGTAACCTCGGCCGTCTGTAACAATAGCCGCAAAGTAAGATAAATCGACAGGACAGCTCGGCTCATACAAGTCGATATTGACAAGCGCGGTATTCCCTTAACTTGTGTTCACATTTGGCGACACTTTACAACTGTGCGACACCACATATAAAATATTTCCCTCCATTTACTTTGGTCCACTGGTCGTTTCGAATTTCTGGTATATGGCATTTCACTAGTCTGTGTCAGTTCGATCGAGTGACATAGCAGAGTTTGGACGAGGATAACCCCACGCGGTCACACACTCTCGTCTAATGGCCGTGATTCGACAAGTACAAATGGCTTCTGTGACAAATGGCCTGCGGAAGACCCCGTGTCGAATGCTGTGTCGTAAGTTCAAGTTGCGTACAAGCCAATATAGCACTTACTGCTTTGATTTTGAACATTTTACATCGCAATCAAGAATCCTATTGTATTATAGAACTCCATCAAATAGATACAAGAATAGATAAATAATTACCAGACATCTTTGGTGATTCAAATGTTAATTTGAATAACGAGCTGGTCAATTTAATCCGTCAATGTTGCAAATAATATGATTTTCGCCACTAAGGTCGATAATAGTTTATCAAAAAATAAAATGTTAGCGATAAATGATAAGTGAATACGGAAAGTGTTGATAGCTTTCTCAGTTCGCCCTCTGATACCGATCAAAGGTCTTATCCAGTGTGGACTCGCGAAAAACACTCTTATAGTGCACATTTGGAGGAAATGTAGAATGTTTTTCGAATGGCGATTTCCCTTTTGCTAGTTCATGTAGTGTCGGTTCCGTTGGGGGAGATCTCTTATGAACCACTTGATTTATGACTTGTATTGCTTCCAATGTTGCTTTGGGTTCGCCAATATCATTTCTAACAGTTTTGACGTACGGTTTAGTGATGACGCAACCTCTCCGATATTAGTTTTTGGAATTATTTATAGGTTCGTCCGTAAGTGCGGATGTATTGTTATCTTTAGAGGGAAGTCCGGTGTTTTTATTAGAGCTTCGTATTTGTTGTTGTAGGGAATTTGTTGCTTTATTATGTTTGCTTATTATTTCTTATATTTATTTTATTGTACTTTAGTTTGATTTCTATTTTTTACTGAAATGAATAACTTATCAAACTATACTATACACTATCACATTGATGTGATCAATTGGACGTAGTTATGCAAAAATGTTCCAATCCACACGCAGGTCGAACTGAGAAAATCGCGTTTTTGTAATTTTGTGGTACACTTTTTTTTGGTAGGGAGTACAACTATGTAGTATGTATCACTTCAACTAAATAAATAGACATTATTTTATTATATACTTGTCATTAAAATTTAGTAATATTTCTCATACAAATTATGAAAAAAATGCACTTGGAACGTTTTTGAAAAAAGGCTTTCTGTATGGAAGTAGCTTTTAACTTAATTTGCAAAAACGTTCCAATATCTGAAAATTGGTATATTTTGATAGTTACTATATATTTTTTTCTAAAACATAAGTATAACAATGAAAACACTATTAAAAAAATATTTATTAAGAAATAGTTGTATCAAAGCATGAAAAATCATCACAATTTATTCATCATCCAGATCGAAATCCAGCTCCTTACCAAATCTATCGACATCGGCAATGGCGTCATTGGACGCTATCAATGTTTTATAAAAACTAAGGCAATCTACTGGAATAAACTTGTAATTAGATTGTAAATCAGTCAATTTAGCTGGAGCAATGGGTTTC
>NWSH02000006.1:11124057-11173464 GCA_002382865.2 Heliothis virescens | reverse complement strand
CAAAGACAGCACTACTGTATAAAAGCGTTGTATGCCAAGCACCAATAATTTATAATAATATCCCTAAATCTGTAAAAGAGCTAAATGCAGACCAGTTTAAGAAAACACTTAAAAAAATACTGACAGAAAAAGCCTATTATAATGTCAATGAATTTTTAAAAGACAAATCGCTCTGAATGTTCTTGCTGAAGCTTTTCTGCTTAAGTATTAAAAAATTGCATGACATGTATATATATATTATTTTTTGTTTCTGTTGTTTATATAATATTAAACATTATATGTAGTTTCTAACTAATTTGTACACCAACCATGGTCAAACATGTTGAGCCAAAGAAAACCCTGTAATACCTATAATAAGCATCACACTATGTATATTATCTACACATGTTTTTACAAATAAATGGATTTGATTTGATTTGATTTGATTTTGCGAATTAAGTTAAAAGCTACTTCCATACAGAAAGCCTTTTTGCAAAAACGTTCCAAATATAAATGGAACATTTGTTACAAAATAAAATGGATTTACAAAGTTTTGCTAAAACGCTCCAAGATTTTTGTGACGTTTTAACAAAATAAAAATAGTTATTGTGTGATAAAGGTTGTGGGTTGGAACAAAAGTGAGAAAATTATTTTCTGACAGAAGACTTAAAACTTGAAACGTTTTTGCTAATCTGATACTTGGTGTCATAAAAAGTATTTTGATCACATTATCTCGATTTCGGGTGACTTGTGGGTTGGAACGTTTTTGCATAACTACGTCCAATTATAATATTAACACTAATATCCTCGTAAATCTTTCTCTTAACATCTTCCAAGAGTTTACTTTCAGCCGTAACCACAAACCTATAACCATTACACAATTAAAGAGCAGCACAATAAATAACGCTGTAGATGCAGACCATCCATCTTGTAATGAAGAAAAGTGCGCTCCAACGATGCTTTATCGTCGATCTGTGTAATTAAAACGTTACCCGAAGGAAATGTGAGGTAATAACAATAAATCTAAGGCGCTCGTAACTCCGGAGCGTCGTGTAGATGCTGTAATTGCACCATTTGTGAATGGGACTCGGATCTCTTGAATATTTGATGGGAGTGTGGATCAACGGGTGTGATGGTCACGGTGATGTACTACTTGTATTTAATAGAAGTCTGTTGTTATATCTTCTACATCTTAACTATCAATGATTAGCCTAATTAAATAGCTTGGTTGCTCGAATTTGTTAGAACATTAGAAAAGACTGGCAAGTCTAATCTTAGCATTGGTATTTTGAATTTGATAAGACATATGAGAATTGAAGATAAAGTTGATCTCATAGAAAATATGAATGTCAATCGAGGACTTAAATACAAATAAGCAGTTCGAACTAGTAAAATCTTAGATTTCTAAAACATAATCATACTAAATCATCCAAAAATGAAAAGTGTGTCAATTTCAAACAGCAATTTAAATATAAATTATTCATCTGAAATGAAAAATGAGATTCAAAAGAAGCTTACGCTCCTTAACCATGCAAATGATTTGCCAATAAATAAGAATAATATAAATGCAAAGGTCAGCCGTTGTGAGAATATTGACAAATCGCCCATCGATCATTTAGAAGAATTAAGTACAGTAACTTTTCAGGTTGTCGGAAACATTCGAAACCTTCAAGCAATAATTTTAACTAATAATTTCATAAAGGAAGAAATAAATCGTAATACTAATGTAAGGAAAGATCTCTGTATAACAGTGTAGTGTACACATGTTGCACAATATTGTGCTGTCTCAGTAAGGCTAGACTAAGATGTTATTAGCATAACTTTGCATACACGCTGTATCCTAGTGCCAAACACGGGTTTTACCTTTGTCCGCAGACATTTGAATATTCAATAGATGTAACGATTATTGCTTTAGATGCAAATGAAAATAAACTTTCTAGTTATTTTGAAATGGATTTTTAACTCGTCTACTTTAACTATTTTCAGTTATTTCGTTTTCTGTATTTATTATGAAATATTGGAAACTATAAAATGTGATGTTTGTATGATTATAATGTCGCTAAATATTTATATCTCTTATTTTACTTAAGGGATAAACTAAAAAATGTGTTATGTGTAAAATTATAAAACAGAAAGTAGGATATCCTATTAATTAATATTATAAATGTGAAAGTATGTGAGGATATATGTATGTATATTTGTTACTCTTTCACGCAAAAATTACTAGACTAACGTTGATGAAACTTGGCAGTAATATAGCTTGTATATCAGAATAAAATATAGGCTACTTTTTATTTGGGTACAAGAAGTAGTTACCTCGAGAAGCGGGTAAAACCGCTGGTAGAAGCTAGTATGCTATAATCAGCATACAATTCAGTCAATACAGGCCCAATAACTGCCCAGTACTTTACATGACGTCAAAATTTATTGACAGAAACTTCCATTAAAATCAGGTGACATTATCGCAATAAAATTATCGTCGCCCATAAATATTAGTAATCATTATTATCGTATACAGTCGGCAATAGTCGTTGCATTTACAACGGGATATACCGCTAATAAAGATACGCGAAGGACACTTTATAATATTGCCTTTATCTTTATCTTTAACACGTTCACTGCGGCACAGATTTATCTTTACTTTTCCTTACTGCGTTACGAGTTGTTTTAAGCCTCGTCCAATACCCGACATTGTGGCGGCACGAGGCGTATTAAACCCCACCGCCCGAAGGAGACTTAAATCCTTTTTTTGGCGCCAAATAAGACAAAATTGGCGGCTTTTTTCTTGATTATGATTAACAATGAGTTGATTAACCTAAATCTGCCGCCGCCCGTGGTAAAATTAATTAGTTTAGATTCTATGGGTAAAATAAAATGTGGGGTCTAATGCACCCCGTACCGCACTGGAAAATGGCAAGTTTTCATATTATTTAGTGATGGGAAAATAAATATCGATTTTATTTTATGGTTTTTATTTATCAAAGTTATGTACTTACTATACATCATACAGATATACGGCTAGCCTGCCGAGTCTCACTGCTGGGCAAAGGTATAGGGAGCTATACATACATACATACAATAAAATACACATTTTAACATTAACGTACTTTGCTGATATATATTTATTTTAACAAATAAACGTAGGTATTCTAATATACCTAGGTAACTTGGCATAATTATTTCACCTAGACAGAGTATATTTGTTATTTAAGTCACAAATATACCACCAGTTTCTCTTCATCTTCCTCCTTGATCAACTGTTTTCGGCAACGTCTCGACATGATAATTTTTAACTCAAAGACAGCGGTCTTAGTTCGTAGCGTGCGCAGCGTCAACTGCGTTGCACAACACTAACCACGTGAAACTAGCGTGGGGTGCGGTACGAGGTGCGCGGTGGCACGAGGCGTTCGCAACCTCGTTCCGCACTGTGTTAGCATTATTATTTGTTCAGTGCGGCACGAGGTCTAACAAACCCGACATAGGGTTGGTGTACCATAGAACTAGGAATCAAAAGCACGTCTCAAACATATAGTTATCTCCCTCCTACACCGAACCAGATTGAAGTTATGCCTCTCGCACGACAGAGAAGTTAACGTTTTTTCTTACCGCTATAACGACCAGACACGGACGAGGTGTTTTAAGCCGCGTTCCGCAGCTAACGTGTTAAAAGATTAGTCGTGGGCGTTATTTGTTGGTATTTTTATTGAATAGGAAAATAAAATATGTGTTTGTTAGTTAAAACTCAAAACTTGTATCACTCAACAGTTGAGTGATGCAACATTTGATTTCTATAGTCTACAAGAAGATATTAGGTACTGACTCCAGCAGGTCAACCTAACCGAATTTGTCAAATACCAAACGAAAATTAACTTAGAAATTTTACAGATTGAGGTAGATTGATGCGCTGGCGTCTGTACCTACTTTATAAACAGAAAATACTTTATTTAATGATAAAGATAAGATAAAAAAGATAAAAAGTCATTTATTCAAAGTAGGCTGAAAATCAGCACTTTTTGAAGGTCAATGTTTACAAAAGACAGCCCCCAAAACGCCCGCCCTTCACCACTTCCTATGTGTTTTTGCTGGGAAGAAGAAATGGTGGAACAAACTCCCCAGCAACACAAGTCTGTCTGTATGGTTTGAAGAACCGGTTCTATACAAAGTTAAATTAATACATCAAGTATACAATTTACTTAAATAATTTATTTACCCATGCTGGCTAGCACAACATTTCATACCCATACCTATTACTCAAGCAGCTACAATAAAGAAAAAAAAAATGGTTAAATAAAAGAACTATAAGCCTCCATTCAGTGAACATAGGTATAGCTTTGAAGTGTGCCCACCCACATGTGGAATGGTTTTATGGTTATACATCTACAACCTTAACAAATGAAACGGTGAACTAGGACCAGACTTCGTACCATAAGTACCTAATCACGCATTTATTATATTAACTACGAGTGAAAGCATATGCAGTCAGCAAGACGACCTGGTACCACAAGCAGCACCCGTTCACGAGCATAACGCGAGGATCAGCCATCGCCCCCCTCGCACATTTTTGAGGGAGGGAGGCAACCCGACCGCCGACGCTACCGCAAGCAGTACCGTCTAAGGGAGCATGACGGCTTGCTGCTACACAACAAGAAATCAATTATTAACACTAGTAGTTTCGCGGTCGCTAGTAGACCATTCACAATATTGCAATACAGCTCATCGTGAAACAACACAGTGAGAGTAGTTTGTCAATTCAATATGTATAAAGAAAATAATAAATAATAACATAAATTAATATAAATCACTTCAAATTACAATTATAACTCTTGAAGCTGTCCAGTGTTTAACATGAGGACCAACTGCTCTTATCGTTAATGTAATCATTAATAGTATAGTATGCTTTCTTTGACAAAATAGATTTGACCTGACCTTTAAATTTATCAAATGGCAATTCCAACAGTGATTGAGGGAGTTTATTATAAAAACGAATACCTAGCCCCATAAATGATCCATGTACCTTGTGAAGCCTGTGAATGGGTACACACAGTTTATGCTTGTTCCTAGTGTTGATACTGTGAACATCGCTTTTCTTGGTGTAAAGATGAATATTCTGCCTAATGTATAATATATTGGCAAGGATGAATTGCGATGCCACAGTAAGAATACCTATTTCCTTAAAAAGTTCCCTTAAGGAGTACTTGCTACCTAACTGATATATAGCACGGATAGCTCGTTTTTGTAATATAAAAATGTTTTCTATGTCTGCAGCTTTGCCCCACAGTAGAATACCGTAGGACATAACGCTGTGAAAATAACTAAAATAGACTAGATATAGACTAGATATAATCATCATTCCTTTGGCGGTAAATGGTTCACAACTGCTTAAGTGGCTTGCTTAAGTCACTTTGGACGTTTTATGCGTTTTTCATAAAGAAAATGACACATATATATAAAAGCTAATAAACTACCTACAAGAATCAAAATCAATATATCTCCCGAACTATAACCATACCATTCAAATAACAAAGCAATCAAGAAACCTAATTTCGCGTACAGTCACAAACAGCGGAACTATTACTAAATCTATTTGTGCACGACTGTACGAGCAATAGGGCGGTCTCGTTTCTGTCCGCAAGTGTACCCCGTAATTAGTTGTCGACATGTTTTAAACTGTTGCTTTCAGTTGTATTGTTCGGCTTTGTACTGTGTTATTTGTATTGCTTATGATTTGTATCGACTTGGAACTTAGGCAAAATTGTGTGATATTTTGATACAAATTAGTGACAGTTTGATACAAATTGGTGACAGTTTGACACGCTATTGGTGACACTGCCACTAGACTTTAGTCGGTCCATAACTTTTTGATCGAGTTTATAAGTCAATGTGGTGACTATGGAGATGAGTGGTAGTGTCCATATTAAAACGATCAGGTATCCGGCTGGTAGGTGAACTGCCAAATATTTTTTGATGGGATTTACGATTATCTTCAAAATATCAGGCAGCCATCGTCTCCCGTGCTAAAGACCGTACATCGGACCCTATGAGTATGGGAGTTTTCAGAGCTCCCGATATAAAAGATTTAGTTTAGGTAATATAATCAGCTGGTTATTCCAAAAAAACGAGCCGTGCTGCTATCACCTAGCAACGAGCTCCTCTCAATTATCTATCTAACCTAAATAATTAAAAAGGGAACTAATTTTTTGAGCTGTTATTTAAATATTCGAGATGTTATTATGATCAGTTGAAAAACATATTGAGCAGTTATTTAATTTAATGGCGGTTGATTAATTATTGTGACAGTAAAACATGGACAGTAAAAAAAAACAATTAGATGGGTTATTTTATCATACAATGTCAATTCTAAAAATAATTGATCAGTCCAATAATAGAATGAGCAGTAAAAATGATGGAATGAGCAGTTCGATAAATAGTTCAGCAGATCATAGCGAGGGGACTCTGTTTCGTCACCTACATTTTTATTTCCGAAATTCATTGTCCGTAACAAGTTTGTCATAAGCTAGGTTTTAATGGCAAAAACGAATCGCTGTAAATCCGACTCCACGTAGTCTTGTCTGCCCTACCCCTAGAGTGTAATTCAAAATCGCGTAGGCGCGGAGGGGCGAGGCGGGCCGCGAGTTGAGGAGCAGGTGGTTGTAACACTCGCCACAGCCGGCCAGCAAGCCGAAGCTGCGGTGGTGAGCGTTAAAGCTATCTGCGACGCTAAAATCGCGTGGGACCGCCGGAGCCCCGCAGCGCCGGAGCCGTGACAGAAATCATGCCTGCTGCATGATGCATGCTTGATTGCATGTTGCCTGCTTGCTTGCATTTTACTACCTCATTGTTTATAGAATTGCTTAAAATGAGATTTCTTACCGACAAATTCCGATTTGTTACTGCCCACACGTAACTGCCCATTTAATCATTTTTACTGCTCATTTAATTATTTTACTGCTCAGTTATATATTCACTGATTCATTTCATTATTTTTTATTACTCATTTTTGTATACTTTACTGCTTAGTTTTAACTGCTGAAATAGTTATTAAACTTGCCATTTATAATTTTTAACTTACCAAAACTGCTAATTACAACTGCCCCGTTAAATGAGTGCCATTGAAAAATAAATACAAACTTACACCATCGTAGGCATCCTTATTTCAGCCAAAAGCTCACGAGAGCCTCATTCACCAAAAGTCACAGCCTGACAACATCATATACATTTTAAGCCATTTTTTTATCCAGGGCCATCAATTCCGACACTACGGTAACAAAGATGTCATTCACCTCGCAGATGCCATTTATCCAGGAAAGTACCCACTAAACTAGGTACATAAATTATTTTGTCTGCTTCGCCAAGTGTAAGGAACTCCTAGGGAATTTATCACGCGTGTCGCGGTTTGTGGCATAAGCGGAGAGCGGGTTTTGGGAAAAAAATCTTCAATTTTATTTACATGTACTTGTAAAGTTTATTACAACATTATTATTGAGGCAATGTTTTCAATCTTTATGCTTATTAAATAAAGAGAATATAATGGGGTTTTGTCAAATATATGTTACTATGCTTGGTCGATGGTTTGCAGTAAAATGAACGTTCGTAATGATTAGATTTAGGCTCTTATTAATCCTGTTATAATTGGGTTTTATTTATATAAACTAGATTTAACTGACTGCTAAACTGTACTGAAGGAAGGTTAGAGTAATCATGTTATTTATAATTTAAACATAATTTTCTCTTCTCTTTTGACTTGCACCAAACCTTGTAGGAAAAATAGTAGCGAGTGCCGACAGCCATTTTGTATAAAGCAAGGGGGTGGTTTAAAATATTATGCATCGTAAGGAAATGTATTTTTTGTAGGTGCTGTGCTCTGTTTATTTAGGCAAGGATAATAAGTCTAATTTATACTGCTCAAGTCAGTTCCATGTTTATTTGAGAGCTTAGATATTCTTAAACCTGGATTAGATGGAATTGCTTTGAAGAATTTAAAGTGGTTTCAGAATATAAAGTAACTGATATACAACCATCACACCCACTATGAACTTTAAAATTAAATCTACCTCTTAAATAGGAGCACATCATAATCTCGCTGTTATCCCAATTTATTTGAGGTCGGCGCAGCATGTTTTCTTCTTTAATACTCTTCTATCTGCCGTCATTTCACAAGTAAAATTTTTCCTAGCCAAATCGACTTTTATACAATCGTATCGTCGTCCACTAAAAATAAGAACACATACACATTAAAAATACTTCAAGGTCACCTATGACAAAACAGTAAAAATTTCTACCCATCCTATGAAAAAGTTCCATTTAATAAAACGTGTATGACAAGTATCGCGTACACTGCAGGCCATAAATTCGGGACACCGCATAAATATCGCGGGACGCCACGCCGAATCACTTTGAACAGATAAGGTGAAGCGGGGTTCTAAGGTTTGTAAGGTTCATATTATTTTTTGATAAGGAATATCGGTTTGACCTTTTTTCTATTTTGGCAGTGTAAGTGTTTTGTGGTTCGAGTGAATTTTGGAATGGAACTAGTGAAGTTTGCAAACTTTGTATATTATCTATATTTAATTAGAGTGTATATTTGCTTGTATATGGACTCTACAAGCAACTTTGCATGATAAATTGAGAGTATATTTATGCGATATATTTTAAAATTCATTTCAATTTTATTTCAATGTTGTTGAATGATGATAATAAATGATAGCAATAAACTTAGACATTCAAACTGCAAAATACATTTACAAACAGACCTAACATATTTCATCATAACACGAGATATTAATCTGAAAATCTGTAATGACAACAATTTTTTTCAACTCAAATACGTCATCAAACATTTCAGCATTTTGAATATAAGACCGTAAATTTTCAGTAACAAGTCGCCGTTTCGCGTACCGTGCAGCACATATCTCAAAGTTATTTCCCTTGGATGAAATATGTGGCAATTTCTTTGAATAATACATGGGCCATATTTCAGCCGTAGCGCTACGAGCGTAGGCCGTAGCCGCGTAGCGCTACGTAACAATATATTGTACTAGGAAGTGTCAGTGATGTTTCGACTTTGTTTTATCTTTTTGTTGTGTTGATTGGTTATGTAACTGATTTATTATCTACGTTGAACTTTACTATTATTCATTTATATCTTGAAATCTAAATTTACGGGTACTCTCGGTATGAATAAACTTAGTGCTGTTAAAAGCTCTAAAGTTAACATGTTAGCAAACTTTGGAGCAGAATAAACGATGACTAACGTTTTCCCTAATGAGCTGTATCCTGCGCACAATAGTACAAAGCTTTTAGAAATTACTACAAATCAGCATTGTAATGGACTGTTGTATCATATTATATTCATCAAAAGCAATCAAGCATATACTAGTATATTTTTAGAGGTCAATTTACATCGTCATAAAAATAAAAATAAATGAAACAGAGTAAAATTTTGTCTTGCAATTGATAGCCTTCGTGAGTAAAAGACTTAAAAATAAAATCCAAAAAAATATCCAGTCATTATTTTAAATTCTCTCGCACTAGAAAAATTATCACTCAAAAGCGTATAGCAATCAGAATTTCACACATTTTATATCAAAACGCCATCAATTGCCATCAAACTAGCGTGCCAAGTTGCCACCTGCTAGTTTTTGCCAATAAAGATGGCAGCTACCAATTTATCACGTCACGTCTTCAGTCACATAATATATTGGAACATTAGAACATAATGAACGACTTATTCGATCGTTTGTCATGTTTTTGTGGAACTAGAAAAAAATGCTATCGTCCCCATCTCTATTTTCTCTTCCATAAGAGCGATTTTTCTGTGATTCTTAGCTTAAATAAAGTGGTTGGTTTTCGAGCTTATATCAATTCAGTCTCGTGTTCGATTTTGTGAGTTTTTGAGAAGTTTTTCAAGAATTGCAGATTTAGTGTGAAAGGGCAGGGGCTATTGTCATGGCTTTGTATTGAGTGATAAATGTTCGGTTTGCTTGAACTAAGTATCGATGTCATCTGCAGTTTATATTTCACACCTGTGGTGGAAAAAATTGACGAACGATTAGCAAGGAATTTATAGTTTGAGGATTGTAATCTCAATATTCAAAGGTCAGGTCGAAGCTCTTATTAAATTCAGGAAATGTTTCGTAATAAAAAAAAAAAATGACTGCGACATTTTGACACATAAAGTTGAAGACCTTTCGAGAACTTGCAAAAAAACACAGCTGCACAAAATAATTGTCAGCAATCAAAATCTAACCACGATCAAGGCAATCTTCCAAAAAATCTCACTTCTAAAAAAGAACCACCACTTCAAAAAAAGGTACATATAATCAGCACACAACCCCATCACTGCCAAGGTCGTTCATCATCAGTGCCCTGTCACTCCTCCCTGGAGTACCACTCTTAAAAGTCGTAAAAGGCGCGCCATAAGTTTGAATTATCACCGCTCTGAGCCCCCCGTAATGAATATGGTGGACTGTATATTTCAATTTGGGGAACTGTGGGCAATGTGTTACGTTTTTACGAGCTCACGCTTTTTGGGAGTAGGTTTTTGGAAATTTTAGAAAGGGTTGTTTCTTTATGGTGGTAATTATGTAATCATTAGTTAGGTTTTGAGGTTAATTTTGGAATGTCTGTTAATTATTGTAGTTTTAAATAATATGTACTTTTGTTATCCTATATCCAAACTTGAGACATGATTGATATTACATAGGCCTTTATTAATTTTCATTTGAAACGTCAATTTTTTTCCGAAAATTATGATATCAGAATCCTCTATCACAAAAATAATGTAACTTGCTATTATAAAGATGATTTATAAAAGCCTTCTGACATCTCACTTTCCATAATCAAATAAAGTACCTCTATACTCAAAGTACATTACCGCAGACTCCCACAAATTTTCACTCAAAAAAACTCTATTATCCGCATCTATAGCGACATTATATCATGCTAAGCCATACATTGCGAGAAAGGCTAATTTAGCGGGACCATTTAGCCTCGCAGCGAGGTTGGAATTGTGATATACAGGGTGTTTCATTACGCTCGTACGCGCCGTAACCGAGTAATAATTCAAAATTATAGCCCGCTTTACGACTTCGGTCGACGTCAGACGATAGTACACGAGTTTTAAATCGTGTACCACTGCGGATGTTTAAGTGAAATGTCCGAAAGTATGGGGGTGTCTTATGGTTATTGAGATGGAGATAAAATCTTTGCCGGCTTGCTGGTTTGTCTAGGGTGGCTGAATTTGGCTAGTTAGGTTTATTATTGTGTTGGAGTATCTCTGTTTGTCTAAAATGCCGGGTATGATGGCGAAATTTAGTTTCAAATTTCATAGTTTTTAGGCTGTAAAATATTACTCTCAATTTGTTCTAGCACCCTAACACTGTGCTAATATGGTACCCAGAATATTTAAAGGCAAGTAATAAATTAGCTAAATGTAACCATTAAAGGCTACAAATATTATAATATTAATTTATAACTTATTGTGCTATAAAAAAGAAACCTAACACCACAATAAATCAAGGTGAGCGTGAGCGTGCTAATCGTCCGACTCCGAATTCTCAGTTAATGCGAAATCATTTATAATACTTTTATCCCGACAATTCTATTGTTAATAACAATTTCGAGTAATAAATTCTACCTCCGGCGTATCGGATCCCCCGGAATCAACAACAAAGAGAAGCACTAGATCATCGAAGCACAAAAAAAGCGTACACACCACGACACCGCTTATTTATTTATGAGTTCAATTCAGACTCAAAACCCTCTTCTACAAGCATAATATTGAGCGATCGATATCAGCTCATTTCGGGCACCACACCGCGTTGACACAAAGGGACGCGTCAGAAAAAACCGCTCCAAGTGTCATCTTTCTTGTGACAGACGACAGCTGCGGCGAACACGACAATACGAGCGATATCGATTCATCACGTCGACGACAATGCCGCTCATTGGGGTGTCTACCCTACACAACGAGCCACAGTCTACACACGTCCCAACATTTTACATTGACCAACTGGTTTATTTAACTAGTGTTGTTACCAACTTTTGTAGACTATACGGGGTGGAGGTGACAGTAATCGGTGGCAGTGTGAAATGGATAGACAGCCGTGGTAAATCGACAATGGTAGTGATTTAAAAGGGAAATAAATAGGGTAAAAGCCGTGAAGATAGTAATAACAAACACACATTTCATGGTGACGGATTCGCGTGCGTTAACTGTTGTAGTTAATTTGATATGGGTGTTCGTCTGAATGCTATTCATTTGTTTAAATAGTGGATTGTGAAATACAATGTATTGTGTTTGTATGTACAAGGTATACTTGGACGTGGTGTTGATGTTGCATTTCAAGACATATAAATAGTTTGGTTTCGTGCTTTTTAATTTCCTCGATACTTACATGAAAATATTACAGGTCTTTGTTGTATTTTTCTTATTATTACTTTTGTAATCAAATATATATTTTTTTAGTTTAAATTGAGAAATAAAGATTCAAAGATGTTATCCAACTGACACAATGACAGTAATATTTTTTACACAAACTGTTACCGCCGCCATCATTAATAATTTCACGGCTGATAGAATAAAAGAGTCTAAATCTATTGGAGCATGATGAGCAATAATGAGAAATTTAAGACCCATGGGAATAACCTGTCTTTCGGATTATTTTCTGATGGATTTTATTTTAATACGCTATGATACACAGTTTTTGTTGTTAAAAAATTGTTTGATGTTTCATGGTCATGGTCGTTTTGTTTACATAATTTTTATTTTCACGTAAAAAGTGAATAAACGATATATAAAATTACGACTGTTTAAATTATTTATAGAGAGGTTTTATGTGAATAGACTTTTTGCTATTTCTTGTGTATTTTTTTTTTGTATTAAATGTAGCAGATTAATTTAACGAGACCTACCACAATTTTGACAAAATAAAACAGAAATGGTGGCATTCAATACTCAATAACTCCAACTTTCTATCGAAAACAATAACTCATACTTTTGACAGCCAAAAAAAGCTACTAAGCAACATCTACCAACCAGGCATGCGTTAATAAATTATACGAAGGACATTGTTCAAAGCAAATCGCGGCACGTCAACCTCACACCGCGGCCGTCACTGCCGACAATGGGTACGTGTACCCGTCACTGGCCCATTGTCATCCACAATCGTGACAGACAAACAGAATGTACCGTCCGAGCTTCCTGCGCTTTCAAAACGACGGAATTGTGTAAACACCACTATATTGTAAGTGCATTTTTACACAAATAAGCTGACTTAACCGCCAGAGTAGCACCAAGCGAAATTGAGCTCTATGTTGTGGGTATTAAGGTCGGTTTTTAGAGAGTGGGGTACATAAATGAGGTTGTTATTCAGTGGTGTATAGAAGTGTGTGCGGGTAATGGATTGGCCGATTGTCGGACGTCGGTCGAGTGGCGGTGGGTGGTCATTTCACGTCGGCAGCTTTACATCATCGTTTGAAAAGAACACAAAGGGCGAATATTAAATGACGTCGTTTTTATTGTAACGTGCGATGTTCGGTTTGAATACTTAAGTAATGGACTTGTGATACCTCGATCATCGTTCTTAGAAGATTATACTCGTATTGTACGTGCGCATACATGAATGTTTAACACATGAATGAGCATAAAAAGCGAGAATTTTATGACTGAACGACCTTAGCAACATGTGTCGTCTAAACACAAGAAATAAACACAAACTTTAAAATAACAGACATTTATGTATATTCAAAGAAACTATAAAGTGAATATAAAAGCGGATATCTGTATCATGTCGCAATACACAATAAAATCTAACTGCTTGCGGTGTAAATAAAACCAGTTATTAAGGTAACGATCCAAGGAGCCACATAAAATTTATATATAATACACTTTAAATAAACATTAAAGTGTCAGCATTACTCCATATTCACTGCTTTTACGTGTAATATCACCAATTAAGGGGCTGAGTTATAACCGCGGCCGTCATTAAGCTGCCGCCTGTCACGACAGTAAAAAGTAAAATATTCTTATCATTACGCCGCGACTTAGTATTTGAACACAAATGCGTGACAAATAAAAATGTTGGTCCACTTTAAGGCTTTCTGTGACAGTTGGTATAACATTCTTTGAGCTTTGAAGTTAAGGTAGGGTTTTGTTGCATTTAATTCTATTTGTTTTTTTAAAAGCTACGACATGATCTGTCAAGTGATATCAACTTGACAGCTTAAACGGTAGTGAATGATGTTGATCATTGAATTAAATTATATTTTGTATTTCCTAAATTAACTTTAAACACGACACATTCCGGCAGGGGGCTTAAATTAACATAAAATAATACCCGCCACACATCACTTGATATCTTTTACAAAAAATAAACTACCGATACCAACATAAATTATGTTGAAACTACTTCGAAAAAAATCGTGCCAAAATGCCAAATAAACAAAAAAGCATAAGGCCGACTATAAAAACAAAAGTTATTTATGTTTCGTAAAACATTTATAAAGACAAAAAGGTGTAGGTTACACTAATATCCCAATATGCTGATACGACACGGCCGCGACAATTTTTATGTGTGGAGATTAGCAAAAAATTATGGCGCCCGCTACCCGGCTGTCACGGCCCTATCTGCCGTCGTAATTCAATGTTTATTTTTTTTATTTGACTTTTTTTAATGTATTCTAACAAGAAGCGGTGACTTTATCTTTTATGAGTGGTAAATTGAGGTGTTAAATGTCATAGTTACGGTTTGAAATGGAGCTTTTAGATGTTATGTAAGAAGTTTTGATAAAACAAACTTCTGTACTTACTGTTTATATCTCTGATATTTGTTCGTCACGAAAAGGTTTAAGTCGGTTACCACGTCCTTAGAAAAAATAAATTCAGTTACCTATTCCTTGTGCGTGCGTGTGGTTTGTGTCTTAAAATAGTTTGACGTTCTTTTCTAACGGTTTTGAACAATTTAACATTTTGTTTACGTGTTTGCTGATAGGATCATAATTTAGTATGTCGCTATGTAATGTATTAGCTGTACACGCTATACAATTTATTGTTGATCCATCATAAGATCTATGTATTGATATTTCCTAGCTAATATATAAATAACAATTAAATGCATTTTATGAATATCCTAACTAATTTCAAAGATTATTCTTGTGTAGAACATTTGCCTCATAATCAACTTATTACACAATACACTTCATCCATAAAATAGTACATTTTATATGAGTTTATTTCTTTATTGCAGTGTGAGTAAACAGCGGATAGCAGTTATTAAAATAAAATAAAAAATAAACATAAAAGTAGCACACCACGATACCGACAATCTCGATCATAAATCAGTAACAAGACACCCGAAGCTTATTTACCTCATTTAACCGACCAGACAAATACACTTTAATACTAAAAATACCCCAATATTTTAGCCTTACCACGTCCCAACTAATCTTGAAACCATTTATCTAATCCCCACAAACGCGGCATCAATAAATTATTATTATAGCTAAGTGAAACATAAACGATAATGTCAATTGTGTAAACATTCGTCCCCTTTACATTTGTACAAACACTGACCTACTGGTTGTATTAGGGCCAACTAAGTATAATAAATCCTGTATTACTTCACGACTATCGCCACTCAAGTATCAACTCTATTCGGTCGCGCTTAAAGTTCGGTTTGGGTAAAGCGTCAGTGGTGACTTATGACGTTTGTTGCGGTGTTCGCGGGTAGGAACAAGTCGATCCATCATCGGTAAGTGATCGATGAGGGCTGCCCAAATATTTGAATTATTTGATATGAGAGTACGGGAGCGACTCAGTCACTTGCCACTGTGTTAGAATTATATTTTATTTATTACGATATTTTTCTGAGTAATATTTTAAGGCGAGTTCGGAATGTATGGAGTATGTTTTTTTGGGTTAAGTTTCTAAGTAGTTTTGTGCATTATCGCGATATAGAGTGAATGATTGGATAGCGTATGACACTTTTAATATTTACCTTACATAGGCTCTTTGCATGACTGAAAATAATGTAAATCGTATTCAATTTAAAGTGATTTTCCGGTGTTAGTCTCTATATTTAATACTAGCCGTTTTCCCGCGGTTTCACTCGCATCCCGTGGGAATTACTGCCCGTACCCGGATAAAATATAGCCTATGTCACTCGTGGATAATGTAGCTTTCGAATGGTGAAAGAATTTTTAAAATCGGTCCAGTAGTTTTTGAGCCTATTCATTACAACCAAACAAACAAACAAACAAACAAAGTTTTCCTCTTTATTATATTAGTATAGACAAACAAATTACAGTTGCTTCCTTATTACGTATCCATATTGTCAACCATTTTCTCTCAACTACAATTATACTAAATCCAATGTTTTAAACCTTTGTCAAACGCCACAAAGTTTTAATACATAGAATCTTATGCCACTGTGTTTTCTATGCAAATAGTATCTGCATACATTATTTTAATAATACAGTTACATAAGAAAATATTGCCGATTTAAACTTGTATCTATTTACATAGAAATCCCACATACACGTGTATTTAGTAAATTGACACAGTAAAATCTAAAGGATCAACAACACCTATTAAAATATTTTTATTGAAATCAGTGATTGTCTTCTTCTTGTCCAACGTGTACTTCTTTGTACTTCTGTACTTCTTTTTCTATCTTCACTTGAGGAACCTTTACACCACTTTATTTACCTTACATCATTGAGCATTCTTAAAAACGCACCGCTGAATAATTCCATCTTCACATAATTCATTAAAAGCTCACTGAGGTGGTCTAACAAGACGCGCACATCAATCTCCAACAAACAATAATAATTTAATTGATAAAACTCCACAGCTTGCTCACAGAACTAAAGGGCGTAAAAGTAAATAAGCCGTCATGCCCACGCGCCGAACACCGGTCAATTTACATCAACAATCATAATAAATGATTTGCATCGTAAATCCATGCCTGCCTTTAATATTCCCGTATATCTTACCTTTAAGACATAATTCATATTGTTTGATTAATCGTATAATGTAATTTATTGTTGAAGTTTGATGTTAAGGGGAAAACAAGAGAAGATTTATTAAGAAAGGTAACCCAGGACTGTATTCCTATTCTGAAAAATAATTGAGGAAGTAGAAAAATGATTGATATCTTAACAAGTAAACTTAACGAACTTTATATTTTTTTAATCAGGCAAAGGAAATCAAGTGGTCAAAAAAATTAAATCTATATCAACCAAGTATCGGTTTTACAGTCATTTCATGTAGTCGGAAAAAGTTTTTATACTAAAGAATTTATCATATATTTTAGTTTATCAAACGTTAAGCTGCTCGAATGTTAAAAAACCCACCATACATTTTTGGCCCGACTCAGGAATCAAACCTATCAGTCCATTTAATAATGGTACAACCACTACACCACCAGGCAGCAATATTATCATTAAAATCATAATTCAATGTCATTCGCAACGCTGTCTAATCGGCCACCTGTCAACTTCGCAAACATAGGATCGTAAGCAAACATGCTTCGCCTATGTTTGTTCGATCTACTAGTTTATGTATTTAGTTATCAATTTATTGCCTTATGTAGTTTTGGTACAAGGAAAATGGTAGGTATATATTTTATTTAGATGATTTTAAATGGAATGATCTGTATATTTAGCTGAGTAATTTTGAGCGCTCGTGATCTTCAGTTGAAATGGATCGCCAAAATTGGTTAGGGACAACGACAAGCGCTATTGGTATCACCCAGCTTCTCCCAGTTGATAGGTGCTTGTTACGCTAACTTTAGTCTCTGCATAGCCTTTTACCAAGCTATGGTAGGGGCTGGCTTCTTGTCTAACCAGGTGTAGCTGAGCACCAGTCATTTATAAGAAGGAACTGCCTTTAACATGCCTTCCAAAACACGAAGAAACTCGTCATGACAAGATGGTCACCCATCCAGGGACGGACCAAGCCGAGCATTACTTAACCTTATAATTGACGACCCATGCTCTTACTTAAGATATTATGAAATTATTTCCATAAAAATCTTGTTATCTTAATCTCAGAGAGTTTGAAATATTTCACTTAGAAAATAAATTCCGTGATATCTAAAAACAATTTGTTCTATTAACACAAAAATTAAAGTGATCAATTTTGAACGAAACACAATTCACTTTTAGAGTTCCCCTCGTGTTACACAGAGTAACAAACCCAGTAGATCAGTTTAAGCAGCTGTCAATATGACAACAATGTATAGGATATTTTTTGCAACGTAGCTGCTTACCTATAACCGATTCTTTTCCTATAAGAAACAGACTACTTTTTACCAATTGTACAAAACACCATTGCATGTACTTCCCTCAAAATATGGGTAAAATCGCGAACAAACGAATTCCATAGCGAAATCTGCTACAGCTCCATCTGTGAAACACATGAAGGGCTAATAAGTAGAATAATATCCATGACTTAAAACTATACCAGACTAAACGAGACCAGACATAACAACCGTCTTTTTAAATAACCTCCCCTTTCTACGAAGTACAAGGAGTCTCTCAATTCTTCACACCGCTAAAGTCATATTAACCTTCTGTATTGGTTACCCTGTGTCCCACCCCGTCGTACGGTGACGATGAATGATGAGCGTGCCGCAGTGATTAACGACGCGTCATCCATCATACCGGTAGGTGCTAGCCCGACGTCCGCCGCCGTCGCACTGCTGTGCGGTACACGTTGATTGACGTCTTTAATATGTTGTTGATATTGCTTGGATTTTGGAGGTATTCTCGGTGTCTTTGATTGGTGTATTGGAGTAATATCATAATTATTACAGCAAGAGGGATGTGGAAGAAAAATTAGAGGTGTTTTAATAAACTGTCGTCTATTGTTATGTTTCAGTGTCAAAAAGGTTCATGAGAAAGAGCTTTACAGCAAATAAGCTGATTAAGTGATAAATAGGTATTCATATTTATTTGTAATTTTTTTCAGGATATTTTTACAAAATATTGACATGTTACGTCTTTTGTTGATACTAGAGCCTTACCAGACCTGTCCTTGGAAATAGTATCTTCAAGTCAAAAAAATACAATGATTTTCCAAATCCTACAACTTCTATTACAAAATTCGAGTAGCCTTTCCATCTCAATTGGTTCCGTATTTCCAGCCAATCAAACGTCAAGGGGCGTGTGACGTCATGATGAATTTGCGCGAGAGTCGTTAATCATAGATGCGCCACCATCAATACTATGGCATGGTATAATGCCTGAAATGTACCATGATTTATGTACTTCGGAAATGTAGTATTGTTCTGTTGAATGAGAGGTCATTAGAAAGTCGGTTAAAAAGATTTGCAGGTTTTGTCATACTAAAAGTTCTGTCTAAATTATTGTAGACGTAGGTAGCGATTTTGTACAGACGACAGCATATAAAGTTACCACAATCAGTAATAACACTATGCTTGTGCATTAATGATCATGTACCGTACTTCTTAATTATATCTTGGATATCAATGACTGGTTAATGGTGAAAGAAAACTTCTTGATAGAACCTGGACCTACTTAAAACTCATTCATTAAACTACTTTTATCGGAAAGCAGGAAGAAGTTTCTCCGAGACACAGGCTTAAGCCTGTTTAAAAAAAAATAATAATAAAGTCATTGTTTAAATATGTAATTTAAACAATGACTTAACAAAACAGACAGTAACATACTACCTCTCACCGTTTGCGCTCCGATCTCTCAATCATGTCATTGTTTAAGCCGAAACTGTCACTACGTAACACCCACGAACAAACATACTTAATTACACTCTAGCATGTAATTATCACAACAATCGATCAATCATAACGATTCCAATCTATCGAATGCGGCTTAGAAAAATCGAACGACACGGAACGAAACCGCTCCAATGTTTCACGATAGCGATCTAAATGAATCGATATATTAAATCGATTATAAAACTTTACACGAGTTTACACGAGTGATTGAATATGATTAAAAGGCTGGCCGCGATTGTTTTTTCTTGATAGGGTTTTGTATTAGAATTTCCATTTAGGTTTGCGAAATTATAGATACAATCTGCGGATGTGTAAAGTGATGTTACGTCATTTTAATTAAATAATGTGGACTATAAATCGAACCATTGGAATTAAGCGCTCTATTAAAAAATATATACTGGCCGAATTGAGAACCTCCTCCTTTTCTTAAAAAAGGAGGAGGTTAAAAAAGCTGTAGCGTCTTGCTGGCCTGTGCTGTGCCTATATTTATGAAAATCTTGAATTTTATTATAAATATTGTTTATTTATAAAGTTATGATAAACCTTTTATACTTAATTTTTTTTGCATCTGCCAATTATAGTACCTCAATTACGGCTACAAAAATATGAATGACGTATACTTATCATCACCGAAACCAAACTAAAACAAAACATGATCCAAACGAGCAGCAAAAACCTTCAAATTAAATCCTCATTTCGCAAACATGGCAGTATTAAACATGCGACCAAAAACTTTGCAACATCCTCCATACATCCGCAACTCACCGGATTATCTAGCTGTATAAATCATAATTAACATTAACCTTCGATAATTAAACCAGCTGGATACGCCATTGTTGTGCCTACTCATATTCCAAAGGTCGGTGATAGGTAGATATAGATAGGTGATATCAACATAGGTACGAAAGCGACGCTCATCATAACCTTCCACTATTGTAATAAGGTTGAAATTATATTGAAGAAATTTGACAGATTGAGGTAGGTTCCAGTTGGTTGAAGGCTCTTAGAGAATAACTCAGAATTGATTACTATCAAGATAATCACATACACTTAGAAGTCATATTTTTACATGATAAATTTTTCCGAGTAATTTGCACACGATATATTTGCATAATTTACTATATTTCTGCGTTAATTAATTGCACGTTCGTATTTTTTTTATAATTTATGTGACTTTTGCATAGGTTAGCGGCTGTTTATGTGTCTTTTTTAAATGAAATAAAATTAAAGCGTAGTGCCGCATTTTTGAAGTTTGTTAAATCTATCATTTTCGTACATCTTATCATATTTTGGCCATTAAACCTTTGGTAATACATCATTGATAGACATCAGTGATAGATATCAATGATCGATTATTTTTGGCACTTACTGTAATTGATGCTACTTTACAAGTAGGTTCTTCTTTGATATTTTAAGTATTGTTTGGAGGCCAAAAAATCTGAAGAGAAATAATTGTTGAATTGAGAATACAATTAGTAACTTTAAAAATAACTTGAAAACATCCACTAAATCACCAAAATACCATACTATTTTGACATAGCAAAATATAGACTAGCTGAACCGGCAGTGGTCTATATTTCTATACTTGTAGTTTGTTTGTTTACCCTAAATGTTCAGAAACTACTGAACCTATTACAAATCTTTCACTGTAGAGTACACAATCCTCTCGTTATATAAGCTATATTTTATCCGGTTATGAGAGTGAGGGAATAGGGAGTGCACCTGTGTCTGCGCAAATGCTTGTGCACTATAATATGTCCTGCGCAGCTGGCTGATCTCCTTATATGAGAACGGCCGCCGTGGCCGGCAATCGGCTAGGACGCCATCATTTTATCCGCATACAGGAAAATAGTTCCAGGACTCAAGAGAAACCACGAGTTACTAATTTTAATTTTAAATACCTACCAAATTCAGCAATATACTGGTCTTGACTCTTTACCCTTCCATTCGCGACATCCACAGCACCCATTGCCTGAAACAAAACAACTGTCAGTCAACGTTAATGTTTTCAATGCATTTGCATACGTTATTACGTAAAATGTATGAATAATTTGACAGTTAAAGTAAATAACTAACGAAAATATAGTCATCAATTCATTTGATTTAACAATGAAGTTGGAATTTGGTATGAAACATAAGATAATTTAGGTCATCTAAATATATAAAACTCAAAGGTGACTGACTGACATAGTGATCTATCAACGCACAGCCGAAACCACTGGATGGATTGGGCTGAAATTTGGGACGCAGGCAGATGTTATGACGTAGGCATCCGCTAAGAAAGGATTTCCCGAAATTCTCACGGGAACGGGAAAAAACGGGATTTCAAGTATAGCGCGGGCGAAGCCGCTGGCAGAAGCTAGTTTTTTTATATATCCATAGCAAAATTGATAATAATATTTTTGCTGAAAATTACTATTATCCCGAACCAATATAGAGGGGCCCTAATTTAATTCCTATTTGATAGTAAATTCAATAAAAAATATCGATAAAGAAACAAAATTTACATGCACCTCACATACAATAAAAAATATGTTATTCTTTAATAATTTACAACAAATTATAACAATTTAACACAAAACTACTATAAACATATTCACGGTTGGACCAGTCGCACTTACCCGACGTAACAAAGCGAGTCGCAGTCGCACCGCGACAACTGTTGACAGCGCGCGCCATTACTTCCGTCGCCGCCTTCCTCCTGTCACTTGCTGATCGATAGTGATGGGGGCACATCGATATCGATGTGCCCCCATCACATGTATCGACTGGAGAGTGCTAAATAAACACACAAGTCATATAGTTTATTTATATGGAGCTAGCTGTTCTTCGCAGTTTCACACGCGTTTAGCAAGTCTTTTATCACATGAACCTTCTTCTAATTTCTTCTATTTTCTTCTAATTCTAGTATGTAGCCGTTCAGATGTACTCGTAATTCGATGACCGGAAAAAAAGAGGAAGATTTTTATATTATAGAAGATTGTAACTCAGTATAGAAATACTCAATATAATTTTAAAAACACTCATGATCTTTAAAGCCAAAGCAGATGTATCAAATCTGCGACGTCGATCTACTCGTGGCTTTAATATTGAAACTTTCAGTCACTGTCTTCCTTCTATCACTGCTGATCGAAAGATGCTAATATAGATATTTGTAGTGGACCGTTACAGGTATTTTTCGATTTACTATTCTGAAAATCCGCGTACAAATTAAACTATTTTACAATATATCGATACTCTCTCGACAATCACTCTCTCATCCCTACTTCCGTCCCCAGCAGACGTGTCAATTAGAATCGCGGCCGCTGTATCTTGTCACGGGCAAATGTTCAAACGTTTTCCATCTACAGACGTACTGTGAATCACTGGCAACAGTTCTACAGGTGCAACTAGTAATGAGGGAGTTTGTTGTAGAGAAAAAAAACAAATACACAATCTCCTTTGAAATAAAGCTTTCATTTATTATTTATTGAAAAATAGCATCCCTGCTGAAATGCACATTCTAACCATCTGTAATTTTTTCATGGTCTTCTTCTTCTATCATGTGAGTTGCAGGCTTACTGCAGAATTCAATAACTTGTCTATCTGTCAATTAGGTTACTCGAGATAGGACATTGATTTTACTTGGAGCTAATATCAAAATTTTATCTCTAGTAAGCAAACCAATGAATAGAAAGTGGTAACGGCCGTAAAGCACCCAATGAGCCCTAGTGTCAGAGTGTTCTTAAATCCACCTGATTTTCTCTGTTTTATTTTCTCCGTGAATGGTTTTTTTTTGTTCATCGTTATCTTGCTATACAGTATGGATACAAACATTATGTATCTGTAGATACGTAAAAATCTGTAAAAAAGTCATGATTTTACCGAACTTGTTGACAAAGGTTTCGTAAAATATTTTTTTTAGAAACATCTGACGCGCTAATAAAAAAAGTTAATCTTCAATTAGCTACTACCTTCTTTTAGGTGTTGTTTTTTTTATACTTCTAATTAATTATTTAAAATAGCTTAACTTAAAATTTCTCATCTTAATTCTAAAGGTTAAAGTCTCGAGGTTACTCAATTTTAATAAGATATCAAAACAAATAAACGAATGATTGATGATGCTCAGACTGACAGATGATATCTTTATTCTATTTCATTCAAGGTTTATAGTAATTCATCGTCATAATTATTTAGATTATAAGTGATGATGATTTTAAAATAATTAAATAGTAAATTTTTATGCTGTAAATCCGATTCTTCAGCTCATTTTCTTAAATGAAATAAATAAACTAACGATAAGGATAATCAAAAATAAGCAACAGTGAGTATGTGAATAAAATTGTAAAGTGAAAAAATGAACATTAGGAAATATCTCACGTAAAAGTATAATGATGACTAGTTTTGAAGTGGAAGATTGTAAATTAATCAAAAAAATATTACTCTCCTCAATCTTTTTTTCAGTACCTACAACAAATCTGTCACGCTCCAAGCGTGATAGCACAGCGCATCCCTACTCCCGAAATTACAAACACACTAACAAAACGTAACAATAAATCACGACGGCCGTCACCCGTCACGCGGGTGTCACGCCGGCGATCTGTCACGCTGTCACCTGACACTGCGGCCGATGTTACACATTGAATACTGGGATGGTTTATTGTATTAATTATTTAAAAAATGTTGTTGAAGTTTATTGAAAAGTTTTAGGGTTTTAGTTTTGAAAAACGACTTTATAATAATACATTTTCTTTATATATTTTAAAAAGACTAACTTTTCATCACACCGTATGTTGTTATTACTCTATATAATAAAAGACAAGAGTACTGTAATTTTATATTTAAAAAAAGTTTTGAGCCAGAGTATTGACACGTTGTTTGGAATTCAAACATTTCTGTTCTTCAGCTTGTAACTAAACTTTTATTAAGTTTAATATTTTATAACTTTTTACAACCAAATAAATCTTAATTAAAATACTTATAACAACACTACTAAGTAAAATCATTACACTAACGTGACACAAACTCGTCACGCTGCCAAGTTGTCACGCTGGCGACATTTGACATAATGCGGGCTATCACGTTGCGATGACAACGCCACTTCACACAGAATTTTGAACTAGACTTTGTATGATGAATGCACAAGCCGTGTTCAAGCAATATTGAAATGGCCAACTTTATATTAACATACAACGAGAATGTTTATGAGGTGCTATTGTTGAACACAATGCCAGCTAAATGTTTTATTTCTTTGTATAATTGTGGCATTTATAATGTGCCAAATCTATTTTAATAATCTTGTTAAACAGACAGCGACATAACTTCGTAAGTTTCATTTTATTTTGCTGTGTCGTTTAGGTTCTATCATTAAACTCACCTCTTGGCTATCTTTGAAATTATTTTATTCATAGAATATAATATACAATAATTTATACATAATTGTAGATCATAAATAAAGACTAAGAAAATATGAATAAAATTGATGAAGTCATCTTACTAAACATAAACAAAATTCACAGTTAACTACAAAAAAATCACCAATCGTTCAACCAATTATTCCATAAACCCCTTTAAGCTTTGATTAAAAAATTATAAATGAAGTAAAATACTATAAAAATGGCCGTCATTCACTTCGACAATAGCCCATATCGATGTCTGCGTGACAACGAGCTATTAATTGACATTCGTTGACAAGCGATCATTGTCAACGGTCAATCAATTTGAGTAATTGTTCTAAGACATGTTAATAGAAAAACGAACATAATGCTGTTTTGTGCTGAATGGGTTTCCCATGGTTTTTGTTTTCATATTTAATTGAGAGGATAAAATGCTGGGTTTTGTGTTAATTGAACAAATAAAAAACCTCTCAATCATAAATAGGCACGCAGGTGTTAGGAATTCACCACTGCATCAAAATAATTTATTGTTTTATTTCAGAAAACAGTATAGTTACAGAAATAAGTCAACACGAAGGTTCAAAATTGATCAAGAAATATTAATTGTTAGCCTAAACACTGATAAAGAAATTAAAATAGTTATGTGAACTTCTCCTTTTTGGGAAGTCGGTAAAAACCAAACTGTGCATAAATCAATCTTTGTATTGTGTAACCAAAACGAATGAAAAAAGTTACCATGAACCTCCGGCATTGACTTCCATCAAACGTTTTGTAAGGAAGACATTAATAATTAACAACACATTAATTTTCAATAATTAAGTTTTTGCGCCCACAAATACTGACACAGACATGTGACACAAAAACTTCGATAAACAAATCCATTAATCTACGAGTTGATGCAGCCCGTCAATCAATATCCGTCAGATTAGCTCATTAAGGGATTTACGAACGCAGTCATAACCTACGTCAGTTACTATTGTCTACACATCACAACAAGCCATCAACGTCGCGCCAAAACATACCAAAATAAACTTTATTGCAACGCAATAAGCATCAATCATTTGTGATTCATGCGCGGTTTTAATGAGGCGAAAATTATGAAGCACATTTTTGTTTGGTAGCTGTACATTCGAAATTCGACCTTATGGTACAGAGATTAAAACGTCTGTAGCTGCAGAGAAAGTTTTGTCGCAATTAGCTAATTACCGGCGGCCGTCAGCGTGACGGGCCGTCACGTTCGCGGCGTGTTGGCCGTCATGACGTGACACACGGACATGAGAGTGACATAACTTTTCGACGCCCGTCCGTTGTCGGTCACTGATTTGTTGGAAAGTGGGGAATTTATTGCCGGCTTTCGTTGCTTTTGGCTGATATTTATATGTTTGTTGATACATAAAAGGAGGATAGTGGAAATAAATTCGTGAAACAAAATGGAAGAACGAAATGTGTTCTCAAGCGTGTGCTACTTGTAGAGGTTTTTGTTTGGATCTCAAACGTTTTACTGTTTATAAATCGTGCTTGATAAATTGCTGTACTTATGCTTACTCTTCAAGAGACTTTTATTCAATCATTTTCTTTTTTTTTCGATGTCACCTAGTGAGGATTTAAAGAATGCTCCCACAAACGCTTTCCAAAGTTCAAATACAATTCCGTCTCAAATGTCACTCGCACAAAATACATCACCACATATTCTACCCATAAAGCTATCAACAGCAACATTCTATATCCAGAACTAGCCACAGCTATTCAATTCACACCTCAAACCGCCAGCGTGAAACAATAGCGACAAATAGTCACTCAATAAATTAATCCGCAAGAAATGGCAGTTTGCCTATCAACGTGGTCGCGTCAGGACGCTCTGTAGTATTAAACGAAGTGTCGTGTCCAGGCTTGCGTTGCGTTTATTTATAATCTCGAGTTGTACACGCGATGTGGTCGCAACTGATTTATTGCCGATCTTTTGGACCGGGAGTTGGGATCTTGTTATACTTACTTTGTTTTGGATTTTTGAGAATTATGATAGTACTGGGGTAATCATATCAGTTATAGATTGGTAGTTGTCAATTTTCAAAGATGAGCTTCCGTACCGTTCTGATAATGGGTCCTTTTAGAAATCATTTAAGGGAGGCATATGTTTAGCAGTAGCCTTTCTATGACTATAATGATCACTCAGGCAATCTATTTATCTTTTCTTAGGTTTGTATCTCCCTTGTCCGCCTGATGAAGCTTTGCGTTATTATTTACAGTTTTAAAAAAAGGGGTTAGCATTCCTTTACTAAATTCAAAGTTTTTGTATGCGTTAACCAATAAATATTATTCAATCAGCCGAATCAATCAGTTTAATTGGACCGGCGTAATCCAGACGTAAATACAAATTGGTAGTCGTGCCAAGTTTAAATTGAAATATCAGTGGTTTTTATTATCACTTTCCTTTTGGATGAAGTTATGAATAATTATAACTATTAAAGAGATTGATGGATTGAGGATCTTTAATTTTAGATGTGTTGGTTGCGGTTGTAATTAAGTTTCATATTTTACGTTCGGTAATCTTGCAACCGTATAGCTTATTACTGCCTTTCCCTTAATCTGCATCCAATTGGTATAACCACAGAAATATTAATAACAGGAGAAGTGGTAAGTGGGCGTGTCGCTGTCTCCTCGAACAGGCGATCGTACCGCAAATAATTCGTAAAGGCTGTCTCCGCGAACTAGTCTGCACTGTTTTGCTATAAATACATTGCTCCTTCACAACTACGCAAGTTTGTCACTCAGTGATCAGACAAGCAATGTATCTATTGCTTTTACTAAACCGCGCGTGTAGTAGTTGCCGTGTGGTAGGGGAAACTGGAGACACAGGTATCCGATACATTTTCGTCTACAGGGCATATCTCCTTCTTTAAAATATCTATGGGTATAACTAACGGTTATGATAATGAAGGTGTCTACATAAGGCATGATTTGAATTTACGACATTAGGATATTACTGCACGTAGTTTTTTTATCAATAACATTATCGCTTGTGTACAATATTCCATTTTTAAACAGGACCACACAACAAGTAATTCACAAGAAAAACTGCTCACAATTCATGCATAAAGAGGAGAAGTAAAAAAAAATTAACACACCTTTCATCCATTCAAAACATCGAGATAAAAATCTCAATTATCATTTATCACCCACATCTGAAACTCAAATCGATCGGTACAAAAACGCATTATGTTAACGTTCTTAGAATTAATTTCACGCTCTGACTCCTGAGCTAATATTTCAACGCTCATCGTCGCAGGCGCACGCGAACGTTGCAACGTTGACACTTACACGACATGTCTGATGATGTCTCATTTGTTTGATGGCTTTAAGATGAACATAACAATGATGTTTTATTTCACCTTCAACAAGATAAGTTGGCTGTACTTTATTCTTAGTACTTTAACCTTCCATATTAATCTGCGTGTCTTCAACTTGTATTTTTTTATCATCACTCATTTTGTCGGATGCATTTATATGCTTGGGTGTAATTTGATCTTTAGCTGAAAGAGTAGCAGCTGCTGCCATTACATTATTATTCTAATCAGTAATTGCAACAAGATGTTTAGTTTCTGTTTTGATTAACAGCAAAATCTCAGGAATAATATTATTTGCAACATTGATATAATTACCATTAATTAAGTCGCTTGTAATGAACGCAAACATTCTCTCGCTCATTATTGTTTTACAGTGATGACAGACTTCAACTCGGGTGTGGTTTTTCATTGCTTTCCGAATATAGATTAGGTTAGGAAGTTAAACAGATTCGACGGTATTAAAAACTCATTTGTATCTCTTTACATGCACGATTAAGATAATGTTTTTACTGCAACTCTTGACAGTCTAAATAATGGCAAACAATGTTAAAATTAGCAAGACAAAGACAAAGCAGGCGATCTGTTACTTTAAGTACGACGTCAAAGATAATGACAAAGACGAGGTAATAACATGCTAACAAAAGAAAAAAGAAACCAGCAATAAACAAAGTGATAGATGTAACAGTTACGAACATGTTTCTTTGTATTAATTTTCCTTGAGCACAAAAGGAAAAGGAGCATGAAAAATTAAAAGGAAAAAAGTCGCTTCTACTTTTCCAGTTAGTATTTATGCTTTGACACCTTATGATTGACGGGCGCTCCACACCGCCGCGCGGTCACGCGATGGTTTCCAAGATTCATGTCTATCAGATTTGAAATAATTGCACCAAGCTGTTGTGTTCATAATTAGATTCACAGTAATCTAGATTTTATTACTTACACGAAGAACAAGGCGAATTACGTGTTTTACTAACGGGATCCAGGTAAATGATGTAATGAGACGTAATGACTGATTGAGGAAAATGACGATGTAAATATTTTTCTTTGTTTAAATCTTCTTTGACAATTGTATGGTGATAGCTAGTTTAACGAGCACTCGTTAAGTGTAGTCATTAGTGAAAACAATGATAATAATGACGCTTTGCTCAGCGCTGCTCAGTAGCTAATGAGTGATGATTGTGTCTTCACTACTTCTGTTTGAAACTCATTACGTTTTGCACAAGGACTGCAGCCGTGTGCATTAGCCAAACAAACATTTGCATTCAGAAACACATAAGCGTTCATCTATTTGTTAAATACCAATCGTTCTGCTAAGATCGGCACTGGAATCCGTGAGCAGACGCAAATTGTAGGAGTAATCTAAAGTCTATATTTATTATTTTACCCAAAAAAAACAATCAACACATTGCATTAGACCACAAAACAGTCAAAATCGAGCAAACACTCGCATATTTCACATGAAAACAATGTTTACTATGCTAATGGAATCCTCAATACATCATCCACGGTGACTCAACAAAGCAAATATTTCGAAGAAAAATCAAANACCACAGAAATATTAATAACAGGAGAAGTGGTAAGTGGGCGTGTCGCTGTCTCCTCGAACAGGCGATCGTACCGCAAATAATTCGTAAAGGCTGTCTCCGCGAACTAGTCTGCACTGTTTTGCTATAAATACATTGCTCCTTCACAACTACGCAAGTTTGTCACTCAGTGATCAGACAAGCAATGTATCTATTGCTTTTACTAAACCGCGCGTGTAGTAGTTGCCGTGTGGTAGGGGAAACTGGAGACACAGGTATCCGATACATTTTCGTCTACAGGGCATATCTCCTTCTTTAAAATATCTATGGGTATAACTAACGGTTATGATAATGAAGGTGTCTACATAAGGCATGATTTGAATTTACGACATTAGGATATTACTGCACGTAGTTTTTTTATCAATAACATTATCGCTTGTGTACAATATTCCATTTTTAAACAGGACCACACAACAAGTAATTCACAAGAAAAACTGCTCACAATTCATGCATAAAGAGGAGAAGTAAAAAAAAATTAACACACCTTTCATCCATTCAAAACATCGAGATAAAAATCTCAATTATCATTTATCACCCACATCTGAAACTCAAATCGATCGGTACAAAAACGCATTATGTTAACGTTCTTAGAATTAATTTCACGCTCTGACTCCTGAGCTAATATTTCAACGCTCATCGTCGCAGGCGCACGCGAACGTTGCAACGTTGACACTTACACGACATGTCTGATGATGTCTCATTTGTTTGATGGCTTTAAGATGAACATAACAATGATGTTTTATTTCACCTTCAACAAGATAAGTTGGCTGTACTTTATTCTTAGTACTTTAACCTTCCATATTAATCTGCGTGTCTTCAACTTGTATTTTTTTATCATCACTCATTTTGTCGGATGCATTTATATGCTTGGGTGTAATTTGATCTTTAGCTGAAAGAGTAGCAGCTGCTGCCATTACATTATTATTCTAATCAGTAATTGCAACAAGATGTTTAGTTTCTGTTTTGATTAACAGCAAAATCTCAGGAATAATATTATTTGCAACATTGATATAATTACCATTAATTAAGTCGCTTGTAATGAACGCAAACATTCTCTCGCTCATTATTGTTTTACAGTGATGACAGACTTCAACTCGGGTGTGGTTTTTCATTGCTTTCCGAATATAGATTAGGTTAGGAAGTTAAACAGATTCGACGGTATTAAAAACTCATTTGTATCTCTTTACATGCACGATTAAGATAATGTTTTTACTGCAACTCTTGACAGTCTAAATAATGGCAAACAATGTTAAAATTAGCAAGACAAAGACAAAGCAGGCGATCTGTTACTTTAAGTACGACGTCAAAGATAATGACAAAGACGAGGTAATAACATGCTAACAAAAGAAAAAAGAAACCAGCAATAAACAAAGTGATAGATGTAACAGTTACGAACATGTTTCTTTGTATTAATTTTCCTTGAGCACAAAAGGAAAAGGAGCATGAAAAATTAAAAGGAAAAAAGTCGCTTCTACTTTTCCAGTTAGTATTTATGCTTTGACACCTTATGATTGACGGGCGCTCCACACCGCCGCGCGGTCACGCGATGGTTTCCAAGATTCATGTCTATCAGATTTGAAATAATTGCACCAAGCTGTTGTGTTCATAATTAGATTCACAGTAATCTAGATTTTATTACTTACACGAAGAACAAGGCGAATTACGTGTTTTACTAACGGGATCCAGGTAAATGATGTAATGAGACGTAATGACTGATTGAGGAAAATGACGATGTAAATATTTTTCTTTGTTTAAATCTTCTTTGACAATTGTATGGTGATAGCTAGTTTAACGAGCACTCGTTAAGTGTAGTCATTAGTGAAAACAATGATAATAATGACGCTTTGCTCAGCGCTGCTCAGTAGCTAATGAGTGATGATTGTGTCTTCACTACTTCTGTTTGAAACTCATTACGTTTTGCACAAGGACTGCAGCCGTGTGCATTAGCCAAACAAACATTTGCATTCAGAAACACATAAGCGTTCATCTATTTGTTAAATACCAATCGTTCTGCTAAGATCGGCACTGGAATCCGTGAGCAGACGCAAATTGTAGGAGTAATCTAAAGTCTATATTTATTATTTTACCCAAAAAAAACAATCAACACATTGCATTAGACCACAAAACAGTCAAAATCGAGCAAACACTCGCATATTTCACATGAAAACAATGTTTACTATGCTAATGGAATCCTCAATACATCATCCACGGTGACTCAACAAAGCAAATATTTCGAAGAAAAATCAAAGGAATAAAGTGGTCTAACATTCTTGTTTGATCGTGAGACAAGTTGATTTAAGTTTAACACACGTTATTGTCTACAAGACATCCGCCAAGACGTCTTATAAATAAGCTTTCATGCCTCGTTTTTAACTGTGTGCCAAGTTTTTGTTGGTCTTTACTCACCAATGTTTGTGCAAAGCGGACATGTTGAAATTTTAAAATTTTTCGTTCAACATTCTCGAGGCGTATAAAGTTTTGTTATAAACCGCGTTTTATGTAATGATGTTTGTTCTGCTGCCCACACAAGAGAATAATAAAATACTTTATTTTGTTCTAAAAATGACATCAGGACCAATTTAGTCACAAACAACAAGATAATCAAGTTTATTGCCGTGGTATTGAAGACCACCCAGACGGATTTTATGAACCACTTCAAGCTTACCCCAACTGGTGATACACAATTTTAATGAGCAGTTTGACACTCACAAGCTTTAACAATAATATAGTTGGCAGTTATTTCGAATTCAATGATAATTATTACGATGACAATGTAGTTGAATTCTATCCAACGGCTGTCATTTCAGCCACATTCCACTGGCCCGTCATAACTACGTACTTTATAGCACCAATAAAACTTTACTGCGGATATGAATGATACTGTATCCTTATCCAGATAGGCTTTCACTCAATACTTTCACAGCAGACACAGTGTAAGAGAATTTAGACCACCCAAACGTGAGCGAAGTTCCAAAGTTCGGGTTGAAATTCTGGACACGTTCAAAAGAAAACGGGTGTGAAAATACAGAAGAGTGTTGGTGAAATAGGCCAACATCTGTCACCAACTGGCAAGTGGCAAACATTGGCCACATGTACCATTAGAGCCACGCCGACAACGCGAATCGTCAATCATCTGCACGCATTAATCTTGTGAAGACAAGTTGATAGATCATCGCGCTGTGAGGGCCGCGGAGTGCGAAACAATTTAGATAGAATGTGCGGTAGATGCGGTATCTTTATTATTATGAAATGGGATAATAGTCGTGTCAGTGAAGCTGAGTATACTATAGAATAAGATAGAACTTTCAATGTTTGTAAAGTCATCTCATATTAACCTTTTCCTGTTGTTCAAACATTTTGTGAATGTAATTCAATTTGTCACGATTACTAGAATCGATTAAGTACAAACATGCTATGCTGTGTTATCAAAATTCTTTGAAAATTATCGTCCCCTATTTACAACAGTACAGACTCACCTGCAGCAAAAACATCAATAAGCAATTCATGTTTTTACCAATCGACATAACACATTAGCTATTGATTACATTCTATTACCATCTTCGAGGCACAAAACATCTGTATCAAGTGACCTTTAATTTTTTACCAAATTAATGAAGCGTTACTTTTTAATTGCTATTCCCTTTTCTTATTACGATCATTCAGTCACTTCTATAATAGGACCACCCGGCATAATATCGATTAATTATCATTCGATCACATTGAGGGCAAAAATCGATGCACAATTGAAATGTAACGTTCCATCGCATAGATCGATATGTCAACAGGAATCAATATCAATTGAAGTTAAAATGGAAATAGATTTCTAGGGTTAATTGTGAGGTTAATCAAATGCGGTTATTGTAGCATGACATGCGCAAGCGTCGATCGACGATTCTGATTGTGATAATTTTCAATATACTTGACTGGTTAGTTGTTCACGTAACAGAACGGGCAGTATTCATTCATCTATCGATAGTAAAACTGAGAAAATATCGGTGTGGGGTAGCTCACTGGCACATATGCCATTAATAATATATCAGCCAATCACTCACACCCATACCGAACATATCTTCCTTCATACACGACAACTAATAAACCCTGAGATATCTCGTGTCATCAAATTATCACCTCACAGCGTTATCGCCTCCAACATCTAATAAAAATTCTAGATTCGCAGCGTCGGACGTCCAAGCCCTCTCTCGTGGCTTGCAGGTAATAAATCGTGTTAAACAAGTAGGTTGGGGCGTTTTATCAAAGTCAATCGGTATCACGCCGCCGGCTCTGAGTAATTACTTGATACTTCTTCCTTTGATAATTAAATTCGCACTCTATTTCGTAGTAACAAGGTTCGGTTTTGGATGAGCGTCCTAATGATAGTGTTGTCCGTCTTTTTCTGTCTTCATCTTTTTAGTGTTGGGCTTTTGATAGCTGGGTTGTATTAGTGTGTTTTAGAAGATTTTGAAGTCGGATCAGTCAATTATGAAATGCTTTTTTTATGGGTAGTTTGTAAAATTTTCAGGTTTGAACGCTTGAAATTAAGAGAAATTATTTGCATCGTGGTTAAAAAAAATATTGTTTAATTCGACTTATTTGATCAAAAATACTCAAACCAAAATTGCAAACCTCTACAGCCTCAACATAGTACTAGTTGTTTTTTTTGCATTTGCTATAAAAATATTCCCCTTAGCAAAGACTGCCATTTCAACTTTGTAGTATAGTACCTTGTTTCGATAAGAAACCCATTCTGACATGAATAGTAAAGTCGTGAATGTTCGCAAGGTACTCCTGCCAACAACTTTTATGGCGATTTCATTCAAATTATGTAAAGCTGTTTAACTTCCCACGCAGTCAAAAGTCGTGATTCTAAAAAGGTTACTTCGGAAAACAACAGACAAAATAATAACTTATCATGAGTGCACTAAAACTATTAAACGGAATAATAAATAATGGATAGGAAGATAAAGTTGAGGAAAACCCAACAAATTGGAAGTGGAAAATAATCGCGCATTAATAATGATAAACATCGTAAAAAGCAAGTATCTTAACATGAAAGGCAATACTTAAAATGTGTTAATTTTAGATATCTAGTGATAAAGATCTATTATACCACCTATCAGCTCCGGACTCTAGTGGATAGAAATCAATTAATCCTATTTTGTGTCACTAAATAAGATTAATTAAAATCATCTATCATAAATAAATAGAGGTGGTTTTTACGCTATTGCAATTAGGAAAATTGGTATCCGTATAGCAACAAACAAAAACCAAAGTAGTAAAAGAAGGCAAGTGGTTTGAAGTTGAGTTAATTACCCTACGTTATAATGCTAAATTAATGGTTAATCGCAACCTGGACTTAAAATACAGTCAAAAATAGAAAAGTCGTTGCAATTCAGGGAAACATATTCACACCTTGAAGACCTTCGATTTAGAAATTCCAGAAATGTTAAAAATATAAAAAAGAAAGGAACAGAAATAGAAGAAGTCATAGCAAAAAGTGCTTTTTGTTATAATTAAGTATAATCTGTAATAATTTCCACATCACTTCCACTACAATTCGATATATCACACACGTCACATACGGATGTAGAATTATCTTTAGCCGCAGACATACAAAAATTGCTCTCATAAATCACTCACAAATTCATATCGTCCACATATACCTATAAAGTAATAAACGCTAATCTAGATAATGCATTCAGGTCATACATTATCGACATAAGCAATGATAATGAATCATTATGATAAATTGATCCAAATGGTCTAATTTCAAATGATGACGTTACTATAAATTGGTTTGATGACTGTTTTATTGTCTACCTTTCAACGTTTGTCAATGCCATTGATATGAAACGTGTGTGCAGTTTTATTTTTATGCTGATCTTTGAAGATGAAGCGTAATTTTATGGATTTGGCATGTATTAAATCTTATTTTTCATCTGCATTTTTATCGTCCCACTGGTACCGTACAGGCCTCCTCTCACTTTAAGGATTTGAAAGATTGAGCGTTAATCACAATGGACAATTATAAGTTACACATCAATCAACAATTTTGGTTTAATAAATGTTTTTATTTTAAAACTAAAATCATATATGTTGGGAGTGTTGGAGATTTAAAGCGTATTTACCTGATAAATGATCATTCTCTAGTAATTTTTGTTTGAGTCTGAGTTATTATTCAAGCCTATCCTTTTTGTTATACTTTTTGAGGTGGTGAAATTTTTCATAAGTGACATTACTTATTTTAAAATTCTTCAACTCTTACAATGAACTGTTTTGTTTGTTTTTTCCTTTCATTTAATAGCATTGTATTAAATTAAGAGCTGTCAAAATGATGAGCATCACATTGATATTCAGTCAATGTGTTATGTCGAATTATAATACTGTCTGCGCTTTTAAACTGCACATCAACACTTTACTTCAGAGAAGCGATGAAATATTCACGATACTTGGCATCGGGCAGCTTATTAATATAAAGCCGTTACATTCCTTTATGTTCTTTTTATGATTTACTTTCATTTCATTTTTCAACAGAAGAAAAATTATAATCAATTTTGTATTTTATCACTAGAAATTTAAAATTATCATAATTCTCGGTTTCTGCCTCAAGTGTTGCGATTCATATTGCTTTAGTAATTGGCTATCTTGTAATTGACTCACTGGCAAACTCATTTTTATTAAAATCTAATGTCTAAAAGCCTTTTTAAGACATACTGCAATGTTTCTGTATATTATAAGTGTTTTGTCTGATTCATTGTAGAAAGTTCAGCCTAATGGCCTGTTCAATTGTTCATCTCAAATCTCTTTGTTATGATCCCCCATTAGGTAAAGATATGCATATTATTATAATGGGTTTGTATAGATATATGAGTGGAGTATAGTACTTTTCCTCACTGTTTAAGATATTTTTTCTAGCTGGTGTAATTAGCATCAGCTGTATATTATTTCAAAATAAAACTAGCATAGTGAATAAGATTCAGTTACTCACCACTATTCAAAAGTCAAAACCAGTATAACTAATCTTTCCAAAAACCAAATTACTTTAGCAATTAAAACGCAATACCATCTTAGGGGTCCATCCATCAAGCTATTAATCAACAAAAACAACTTGAAAAAAAACTCACAAAAAGCTTACAAATAAACATTCTTCAAACACATTACGCAATATACCGACCATCATTCTAACCGACCCGCGTGATTGATGACTGTTGCAATCATGAATGCTGAAGAACCAGACTGTCAGACCTGGCTGTGCAAGGAACGATCAAAGAGCAAGAGGTCAAGTAACACTAGCCTGGCAAAACGGTGATAAATGAATGTTCGGATAAACATGGCTACTTTATTACAGAGAACGGTTATGATTTATTCATGCTCTTGTCAGATTTGAGAGGTGGTTGCACTTGGCGCCTTGGGATTTGTACCTTTGGTTCGCGCTTTGTAATTTGTGTGTTTATTCTGTTTGGGGTTTAAAATGGTAGTGTTTTTTCATTACCAGATTTTAACTTAATTCAATTTTTTCAATATCATTTTATTTCACTCAAATTTTCCATGACACAACATGACATTGGAAATTATTATCTTTGTGTATATTTATTTGCGTTTAATCCTCTTTATTACGAGTAGGCATTATCAGTTTAGCAACAAAATTTATTGGTCTCGAGTCAAATTTGGAGGCATTCTACAGACTGATAAGACGAAGGAATTATGTGGGTTTATATCCGTTGGTCCGGATATTTGTGAAAAACATTGAATGGCTTAGTTTTTATGTCTATGATAATTATCAAATAAAAAACTGTTGTTGGTGATAAAGTTTAAAGGCGGAATATTTTATTACTGCCATACAGTAAGCCTTTAACATAGTACACGAAACTATAAATATCAAAATAATTTTCAATTTCCTTTATATAAAAAAAAAATCTATTTCTAATTCAGTCGTACAAAAAAATCACACGCAAGAAAAAACATATATTTTTTAAATAAGACATGTATTCACCTAGTCCCAAGTGGATAAAACCGTTTGGGAGCTTCTTTCAATCATTATCTAGTCACGGCGTGACGGACGCGTGTTTATATTGATGAGCGCCGCTAATGGCGCGATGCTTTGTACTGATGCAGATGAATCGAGAGGAAACATCTTGTTGCTGCACTTTTGGTACCGTAATATCATGCACGAGGTCTTCCTTTCTTAGTCTTTTGAAGGTAAAAAGGTATTTACCTTCTAGTATTTTTTTCCTTGCCTGAACTGTCACACTTCTGGGCAAAGGTCTCCCCATCTTGTTTCCATACCTCTCGGCTTTTCGAGTGTTACCGGTTGTAGGCGTCCAGATCGTCCTGCCATCATTTCCCAGGCTTACCTACCGCATCTGAGGTGTCTATATTGTGATATAGTGGGAGACTATATTTCTGGTAATAAAGCAAGATAATTATTTATGTCACGCTGTCAAATTGAAACTGCTAAACAGATAAAATCGGAGATGACTAGACTACATAAAGAGGCAAAGTTTGTGTGATTGTGAATTTTGGAGGTTGGAAAGATTTCCAATGTCAAAAAAAAATATTCAGAATAGGCAGTTAGACATACAATTTTGAGTGCCAAGAAAAGCAACTAGTTTGTTTAAAGACAAAATGAAGCTGAAACATAAGGCTAGTAATAGTTCCCAAAAAGCTATGTATTTAATATAATCATATATACTAGATATTTAATACCAACATAAATAATTTATTGATCATTAAAATTGATTTTGTAAATCCATTAGTTTTATCTTCCTTAATTAATTTCTAACTTAATAACCATATGTCAATGTCAGTGTTTACCACGTATTTAAAACGTGTTTCCAAAACAATAAGTGAACATTTATTTTATTAAGTATGCGTGTGAAATAAAGCTTATTGCTGATAAAATCAAATGTTGGAGGCTCATTAATTTATTCTTTTAAATATTATTTTACCAATGTTTGTTCCAACATGATATTAAAATAATAAATTGACACCATAAGGCACGTATTAATGACTTCATACAGTACTAGCCGTTTTCCCGCGGTTTCACTCGCATCCCGTGGGAATTACTGCCCGTACCCGGATAAAGTATAGCCTATGTCACTCGTGGATAATGTAGCTTTCGAATGGTGAAATAATTTTTAAAATCGGTCCAGTAGTTTTTGAGCCTATTCATTACAACCAAACAAACAAACAAAGTTTTCCTCTTTATAATATTAGTATAGATTAAGGTCAAAGTAATTATTAATATTGTGAGCATCCATTTTTAAGTGGCAAAGTGAGTAATCAACTGTTTTCGGTTTTGTGTATGAAATGAGGTTATTTAATTATTTTTTTTTTTTGCTTTTTTTCTTTAATAATTATAAAAATTGTTATCTATTAACTTTCCTGTTTAAAATCTGTGTTCTCAATTAGACCTTATTTAGCTGTAAAATACCAGTATCAGTTTTAATACCTTACTTCAAAAGTATGAAATACTTAATATATATTATAAGTTACCCATAGCTGAAAGGCCGTATAACTTAGGTTCACAATATAAAATAATTTCTAGACCCAAAAATATTTCCACATTTTGCCTGAACACCGTACACAGAGTAGTCACACAGCGACATTAACAAGACCGCCCGGGGCGCCCTCTGCCGGCAATTTGTCAACGTCAAAACTCATTTTTATTGTAACCAAGTTGTCAACTTGGCCCCTTATATCTTTATAATGACACGTTACCAAGTAGCTTTCTTTAATGTCACTTTGAGACAATCGTTCGTGACATTTGCTTAATGACACTCAACATATAATTTTGGTCTTTTGAACCGACCGAGAAAGTTAATTTTAAATTACTTAATTTTTTGCCCAAAAATGCTGTGTAGAGGTTTTGATAACATTTATGGTTAATATCGTGTTGTAACTATACGGGAGGTCACAGCGATCAGATCTGTCTCTGATATTTTGTTTTATGCATTCTGTGTGGCACTGAATTGGACACGCCGAATTTACCTGCAAGTAATTTAAGTACAGATAATTATGCAGTTCATGCAATTACAGGATAAGTTGGCATTAATGTCGAGATATAATAAAGAAATAAATCAACCGATAAAGACTTTAATGAGGTCGAAATATCAGAATGAAATTATAATAATTAACTTTGTTATTTCTTCCTTATACACAAAGGTCTCGCTCATAAGTAGTATGACATATTTTCCTCCTAAGCATCACAAAGCTTCAAAGAAATTATGTTTAGATTTTTTTTCTTCTCCTTTATCTACAGCTGCCCATGATTGAGTAAGGTCATCACGATAAAGTGCACATTCATTCTCACCATCCATTATCATTCCAACTTCACCCTTTACATCCAAAGTTTAAAGATCATCAACATAATGACTCACGCAATCATTAACTATAATAAGTGCATTAACAATATCTAATCTATCCCCCATCTATTTGCTAGGCAATCAATATCTGTCAGAGAAATCATACTAATCTTATTATCTGGTATTAATATGTGATTTATATTGACCGAAGCCAGATAATATGGTATTATTTATTGGCAAGTTTACCTCGGCGTTCGATATAACGACTTTATGAAGCTAAGATCGTGATCGATCGGTTGATTCTAATTTTAAATCAGCAATATTTGTAGATGGATATCTGTGGTTTCCATGTCAGGTTGATACAGCTAGATAATAATGTAGATAATGATTCTCGGATTCGAATGGTCGTGTTTAACGCGCTCATGTTTTAGTCCTTTGAAACACGATTATTCCCGATCTATTTTTTTATTATAAACAGATCTAGAAAAATCTCTTGATTGCTTCAATATGTATACATTTGTCATGGCCATAAAAATATATAATAAACTACCGGAGAAAATAAAGAATTTAAATAAAAATACAAATTTTATCAATAAACTAAAAGATTTCCTTATAAGTAAATGTTACTATAGTATAAACGAATATCTAAACGATAAATAAATAAAAATAATCTTCTATTATACATTCATACACATATTACATATACAAATAAACAAACCTAAGATATAATAAAGATTAGTATAAAATAAATAAACAAAATAAATAACAAATAAACTCCACTACACTAACTACATAAGTAATAATACATAGAATATATTACAGTAAACACTCAGTGCTCTTCCTCCTCTCTCCTACTACTATTATATGCTGTGCCCGACAGGGTCCATAATTGTGACTAAATTATCTATATACCAACAACCTGTATACATTATGGTACGCAATAAAGAATTGAGAATTGAGAATATGTTTTCCACATTATTTGAATTACGGCTTGTTTTATAGGTTACAGAAAAGTAGTCAGAATCAAAAACATTTCTATGGTATCATCCTGACAGATAATATCTAAGTATCTAGTCTTATAGCTATCTAGAACTTTATCTGGAACCCTTGAAACAGGCGTTAGTCTTTTACAAAAAAAAAATCCTCAATTATTTTCACATTTTAAAAACAATGATCCCACAAAATTCAACAGCTTATCCTCTTTGTCTTAGCAAGTAATTAAAGCGGCCACAGAATGAAGACACTAATGGTTGCAAGTCACACGGGAGCGGACCCTGACAGGATGATGGATCAGCCACTCTGGCTAATGACTCCTTATGTTACGAAGTCATCGCGCTTATAACATTAGATATTGCGTGATTACTTGTTCTGTATCTTGAGGAGGATTTGACTTGGAAAGTTTTAGGCAGTCCTTCTTATTGTAAATTGTAAAAAAAAATTGTCTTTTGTTGCTGTGAATTTGAAAGTTTGTTGAATAATTACAGTTGTTTAAAGTGTCAATGTCTTTAGCATTTTACAAAATTATTGGCAAAAATATAGGTACTATATTGGAATAAAAACAACCTGGAAATATTTATACCTACTTATGATTAAAATGACATAAGAAAATGCGTAGGTACATTATTGTATTTAAAGATAATTTAATATAAAGATTATAAATCATGCAATAAGATAAAACGGTAATTGCATTCCATTAAAAATGTAGGTACCTACTGCGGATATTAAATCAATATGCATGTCAAGCAAAGCTTTATTTGCATACAACAAAAATTTAAAATCAGCATCTCGTCATGGCAAGTTCTTTTGTATTTCGGAAGTCACAATAAAATGGTGGGGTAGTCAAAATTCTGAAACGTTGACAACCAGTCTTACCGTGGGGTATCGGGCTGTCCGTGTAAAATTTGTCGCTCCATGCAAAACACTGATGATGATGGCGTCCTAGCCGATTGTCGGCCACGGCGGCTGTTCTTATATAAGGAGATCAGCCAGCTGTGCAGGACATATTATAGTGCACAAGTATTTGCGCAGACACAGGTGCACTACCTATTCCTTCACTCTCATAACCCGATGAGACGGCAATCTGACACGACTGGAGAGGGATTAGGCGCAGGACCAACATTAACGTGTTCTCCAATGCACGGATGAACACTATTCTCAGCTTAATCCGGTTAGTTAGAATAGAAGCCGACCTCAAAATAGTTGCGAAAAGGCTAAGCAGTTGATGCCAGCCAGAATGCTGCAAAAAAATGCACTTCTTCTATCTCTAGCTCTTTATTTCTTTAATCTAAACTCATTCTTACAACACAAAGCAACCGTTTGTCTACACCCTCATTTTCATCTACATCATCTTGAACCGCTTGTCACCTGTCTTTCGGCATTTTGGCATTTACTGCCGGCGCGTCGTCAGTCCCCTGCCAAGTATGTGGCGATGATTGACACTCTATTAAACAACTACACTGATGCCAACTGGGTGTGAAAGATGCATTGTTCTCTCTCTCTGTAATTAAAGTAGGCGTCAATATTTTTAGAATTTGTCACTAGTTTTTTGTTTTGAGAATTAAAATTTGTTCTAGGGGGTTAACCATTATTATCAGTCCATTTCAACCGACTTCTAAAAAAAGAATAAGTTTTAAATTCATCGGTACCTTTTTATTTATGTATGTAGGTATACTCACCGATTACTCAAAGGTGCCTAGATCGATTTACAAAATTATATTTTTGTTTGATTGGGTATACTTGCCATGTCATCAAGTTAGGGACTAATGATGGAAACCTTTCTTGCTTTTGTATATATTTGTACAGAAGACAGTTTTATTTTAAAGTCAATTGTTAATCACAAATATGTTGCTAAACAGTTCAGCAGCTACAATCAATATGAACCCGTAATCCGGTTGCTTACAAAACTAGTCCTAACTAAAATCAAACAACAAATTAATCTCAATAAACATAAATTAATGGCACCTGGTTCTCTGGTGACCCAAATGTAAGTGAGTTGCCTTTATGAAGCCAATAACTTGGTAATAACAGTGTTATTAACATTGTGTTGGTAATGCCTGTTAATTCGTTATCGGAATGTTGGTATTTAGATTTTACGAAAATGTTTGGAATTAAAGTAAGGTATGGTTATTTGAGTAAAGATTTTGAAATTGGTGTTTTCTCAAAAGAAAAGTATGCTAAAAGTGTATATTACGTAATCTTGATAAAGCTAACTTATATTTTTGAAGTCAAAGAGAAGTTTTTGTCAAGCAGTTTCTGAGATTACCACATTCAAGCAAGCAAACATACAAACTCTTCAGCTTTGCTAAAGAAATAAACGCGATATCCAATCATGCCTAAAAATATGGCACCCATGATCTAATTTAGCCCCTTTTCACAAGCACAAAAGCTTCATCAAACCAGAACAGGGCGTAAATTCTCACATCCCACATCACATTTTTCATATAACACTCTATTATTATAGGACGTCAGTGCACCTCTATTATAACAACGAGTGGGCCACAAAATAATTTATTACAGCCATTAAAGTTACTAACATGTTAAACTCGGCGGTTGCCCAGCGGGAAACCTTATTATGCCCACTACTGGGCCGCTAAGTTCCTTATTGATATCCTCAAAGATTGATTACTTTATGTTACTGACAAAGTTTGAGTTTGTCAATTATTTAAGTTTCGTGTGGTCTGATGTTAGGGTGGTCTGAAGGTTTAAAGATCGTTTTTGCCACGTGTCAAGGTACGAGTATAAGGATCATGATTTTTGATTCAATCATATTATATTTGAATAGGCTGTTCTAGTCTCATTGCCAAAAGTTATATATGCAGCTGGAGAGTTTGTTGGTCTCTTGAACGCGATAATCTCAGGAATTTCTGCACCAATTTGAAAATATCATACAATGTCAGATAGCCCATTTTCCGAGAAAGGTTATGGGCTGTTTTTTATCCGGGTGTGCGGAATGGTCCTCACGGTATGTGGGTAAAACCCTGACAAAGGCTAGTAATATTGCATGGTTTATCACCCAGTATTTTCTGCAACAGCAATTTAGTTTCAACGATTTAGGCAACCAAAATCAAACTTTAGACCACCTAATAACAACACTAGAGGGCAGTTTGAAGGATAATCTCATTCGCTTATACATAACGATCACAGATTACAGGAATCGTGTCAACTGCCGGTGATAATGACACAAAATTGCCCACAATTGTAAAGACACTCCGACATTAGGGACACAACAAATTGCCGACATAAAGACGTTTGTGTCGCATGTAATTGTAAGGAGTTCTGAATTCGTCATGTGTTAATAGTCCAGTCTCACACCTCACACCGCCACGTCAGATAGTACGTGGAGTAATGACCCATAACTACGTGGCTGTTGGTAGTGTGAGATACGTATTATGTGTGTAATTGGTGTAGCACGTTGCAGGTGTTACAATTTTATGAATATTTTATTTTATTATTAAGTAGCTACAACAAAAGAGAAAGAACAGTATTATTAGAATCCAGTAGATAGAAAAAGCTTAATATCTTGAACTGCCACTAAATACAAAAATGTTAATGCGCTTTCCCTATGTCCCACGTGATTTTAAGATGTCTTAGTTGTCCTTTATTCCGTCACCAATATTACCATGCGATATTAGAAACCAACAGGTTTCAAGTCAACTAGTCTTAGTCTTACCGTGGATCTCTTGGGAAGTCTAATCACGGGTTGCCTGGTCAGTTGAGGAGATCACAAAAGTAGATGCTCCAAGTAAAACCCTGGTACCTACTTAGCTGCATCGGGTTAGAATGGAAGAAACCAACATAGTTCGGAAAAAGGCTAAGCAGATGATGATGAAAAGCTATAGTACCTCTTTTATCTCTCTAGTTATATCAGCAATATGAAAAGCTTACTAAATTCATATTTAATTCTCCACTATAAAAAACTGACAATCTCGATTACACCTTCGTAAAACTTAACCCATCTTACGATCAAGTTCCGAACATACGACTGGGACCTGCCATTGGCCTGACACGCGAATGTGCCTATCTTTTATTGTGCACCATAATTAAACTCGTCGAACAGATAAACGGCCCTCATAAACAAATACATTTAGTTATAAATCGTGGACATAATAGCTACTCTTTGAGTACGCTTTAACTCAACGAAGCGGGGCCAACCGGGCCCTATCGCTTTCGCTTCGAATAATTTATGTGTATTGTCGAAGCAAACGGTGTCGATTATTCATATTTATGCCGCTAGTGTGGGCACTGTGAAATATTGAGCTGAGGAAATTACTTTGCACGCCTGAGGTGCGGTTGGGTGGGGTGGCACTGACAGCGATAAGCGATTGATGTATGTATTGATCTTATTTAAGTTCTTAGCGGGACAATGTCTATTTTTGTTATAAGCGTTATAATATACTCTAATAGCCATTTGTCTGGGATTAAATAAAAATAATTTATCTGGTTTTTTTAAGCATGAAGGATAATAGCTTCAAATTCAGTATTGTAATACATATATAGTTTAAGACGTGCTTCTTACACAAAGAAGGGCATTTCACACTATGCTATACTTACGATGCATTATTTTGCTGATGAAATTATGATTCGTTATAAGTACAAGGGTATTTCCTAGTTGAAATAAAGCTAAACACGAGTGATTGATTGATAGATTACTCCACGGTTTTTTACATAAAGAAAATATATTGATGGTTTATAAATTAGGATATGATTTGAATAAAATCTTTAGAAAAACTAAACATTACGTAGTGGGATCACTGATTTTGTTGGGGTAAAGGTATGAACTACAGTAAGCGTAATACCTAAATATTTATTTATTGCTTTGAGATTTTCACAAAGGATTGCTATTATAAGAAATTAATTGGCTTGGCTGTCAAACCACACTTATGTGTGTCGCCACAATGGAAGAAATTAGTAACAAAAAATAAAGAAAGTATTTCAAGCTTACCCCTGCTTTTCTTTTATGAATATTAAATTTAATAATTAAGTAATGTTGACACATTTTCTTATGATTTAACTTGGTTCCCAACTTAGAAAACTTTTCTTTAATTATCCGAGTACTCGCTACCACTGTGACTGTATCCAACCCCGCGGCCGATGAATTGTTTCATAATGTTAGTGCTTTAACTGAAAACTTTATGTTAATCGCCACTAGAGTTAGCGTTACGACGTGTTCCACCTAAGTGGACTTTAACGGTCTATGACTGATGTCCAGCTATTACCTCAACAGCCTACATGGGAACAAAGCTATTTCCAACCAACTATTTATAATGGCAAACTTGGCTGTACAGTCTTTTGTTTTATTGAGGTGCTCTTGTTTTTAAGCGTTCTATATTCCAATTTTCACTGAAAAGATTAAACTGGATTTATTCAATTTTATTTTAAGTCAAAGTCATATCATTTAGGGCTTTAAAAGCACTTATGATTGTCAAAAAATATAACTAAGGTTGATAACTCATTCCAAAAGTAGCTTCCTATAGAGAAGAACGGGCAAGAAACTCCAATTTAATTTTTAAGATTCCGCACCCAAGGGTAACATTGGACCCTATTATTAAGTCTTCGCAGTCAGTCTATCACCAGCCTGTATCTCGTGAACCATGATAGCTAGAGCGCTTTACAGATTATGTATTTATATTGTTGCTTTAACAACAAATACTAAGAACTACAGTAAAATAAGAATTTTAGGGGGCTCCTATATAACAAACGTTATTTTAGTACGGAATTCTTGCCGTGCGAGTCCTAATCGCACTTGGCCAGTTTTTAATGCCCCGTTGTCATGGTTCTATTTCTATAACGTCATTCGTTTCAACATCAACAGTCGTGTGTAATATCAAAAATATTATACCTACATATAATAAATGTTTGTCATAAAATATTCGTACAGTACCTTCAGCAAGCTCGACCATACATCATCATTAACCCGAGACGTACTAATGACAGCTTAACACAATGGAATATTAAAATCTTACAAACATTACCTTCATTAACTGTACGCGCTCTGAAGGCAATCAATCACTCACTATTTTCACTATACACACACACATTGACACACTCACCCACACATTTTTATTATAAGGCCCCGTACATATGATTTAGTAACTCAGTAAGTTTGATATGGATATTGTTTTCTTAAATTAACATAGTGGTGAAAGATAAATAAAAGGATTTGTACGGAAAATGTGTTTTAATTAATTATTTGTGCTATTTAATTTTAGGCTTAATCAACAAACCATCGACTATTCGTAGCCTAACAAAGTAATTCTGGTCACTCTTATAAGGTATTACTTAAATAATATAAATAAAATTAGGGAACATGTGTAGAAATCTTTCGTTTAAATTAGTTACGTGGTAGGCATAAATACCACCAAAAGATTAACCTATTGGTCAACAACTACTAACATTTATTATTCCACACATTCATATTATATTACCACACATGCCCATATCAATCACGATAACCTTGCCGAATGTGGGCGTCTCCCTATTGTCTTAAACCGCACACAAAGACGGCACTCTTAAAACGGGAGCATTAATCTTCGGCTTTCAAAGATCATCAATTATATTCCTACGTGGATCTGTTGAATTAAAATTGTTAGATTAAATCAAAATGTTGTTTGTTATTAGTAGAATGTAAAATGTTGTTAGTAGAAAGTCATTATATCGAATTAAAGAAAATACTTTTAGATTATACGTTTTTACACAGTATTTATTCTTATAACTGCTATTTATTCTTCACTTTTGTATTTTCGCGATTCGATATTATAAAATAATCGATTAAATTTCGTTAGGTTACATCACTATAACTATCAGTTATGAACTGTCAGGGAATTCACCTTAAAACGAAAATACTATAATCTTATTTGGAGTACTTTCAAATTGTTCTTGACTTACTTATACCTATCTCCATCTTTTATTGTAAGACTTCGAAAATGTTACCCTAAGAATAAACAACTTACTATCAACAAAGTAAAATGCTAATCCAAAATGAGTCAATGAGAAATCCACAATGTTTATTACCGCAATAATGTCACCATATTTTTCTCGCTGCAATCATCCAAGAATACATAATGAATGAAACCGCATTCTGTGACTCAAAGAACCTTTATACACGATCAAATATATAAATTAATTATACTAAAGTGCAACACAACGGTAGTAATTTGTAAGTTAAAATATAGTTACGTAGAATCGTGTACCTGTGCCTTAACAAATCCGAGAAGCAATTACATTAAAATTTAGAATTCATTCAGCACCACAGCGAACGCTTTCAAATGAACGGAACGAGTGAATGATCACTTTCATATCCCGCTTATTAGAATCGAGTGAATGAATATGAATTCTTTATTTGAAATTCAAGCTAATGTATTTTGCCGTTGTCACGTCAAATTAAGTGTGGAATTAATTTCATTTTGCATTTTATTATTCTGTTAGGTTGACTACACACGAAGATATTAATCGTTGGAAGTTTGCCACGAGTTTTAAGAAAAAGGTGCTTTGAATTATTCAACATCGAATTTTGAAAGAACAGTCTTAAATCATACGAGTACAGTAATATTTTATATCTTTTAATGCTTGCATGTTTAGTTTTAAATGTATAATTTAGCGTTAAAGCTAATGCAATGTAATCAATTCTATTTAAGTTTTTAACCGACTTCAAAAAAAAGGAGGAGGTTCTCAAGTCGACCGTTTTTTTTTTATGTTTTTTTTTATGTTTTTTTTTTGTCTTTGTTACTCGATTTCTCGAAGACGCCTGGACCGATTTGAAAAATTCTTTCTTTATATGAAAGAGTATACTCGCAGTTGGGTCCCATTGTCACCAGGTCAGGATCTGATGGTGGAATCCCTGAGAAATCGAGAGAACTCTTCAAATTTCATACGCTTTTCTATGTCGATGATACTATTACAGGACCGACTGTCACTGTGGGTGGGTATGGGTATTAAAGATATTATAGTTTTAGGCCCGAATACTGAAAAGCATAAAATAAAAATCTTTTTACAAAAAAACAAAACCGACTTCACAAAAATACACTGAAAGGGATAAAATAAAACTTTTCACATGGCTCTAGAAGTCGGTG
>NWSH02000006.1:11024904-11121261 GCA_002382865.2 Heliothis virescens | reverse complement strand
CTTTTTACAAAAAAACAAAACCGACTTCACAAAAATACACTGAAAGGGATAAAATAAAACTTTTCACATGGCTCTAGAAGTCGGTGGCAAAATAAACACAGTCAACAGACCTGCAGACACCGACTTCTAGAGCCATGTGAAAAGTTTTATTTTATCCCTTTCAGTGTATTTTTGTGAAGTCGGTTTTGTTTTTTTGTAAAAAGATTTTTTAGTAGGCAATCAATTCCAGCATTTTACAATCAAGTAATAAAAAAACCGGCCAAGTGTGAGTTGGACTCGCGCACGAAGGATACCGTACCATTATCTATGAACAATTAACGTATCTATTACCTACAACTAGCCAAAATACAAACATTTTTCAGACAACGTAGTCTTAGTAATAGGGTCCCATTTTACCCTTTGGGTACGGAACCCTAAGATTTAAAAGAAACAACTTAAAATCGCAAACTTTTAATACAAAACAAAAATAAAGCACTTGCAATGTAATTAAATACAAATGCCATATGTCTGCCTGGAACCTGCTAATAAATTTAATTTTATGCTCTTCCTCTACACCTATAGAATAGTAATAAGCAATTTAGTTTTACGAGGCTAAGACAGGACATAATAACGACTGATTATCATTTTAATATGGTCATAATATGCTACAAGTCGGTGCTGCATCTTAATGGCCTCAGATGACAATCTCACTCGATTTAGGTATAGTGTCGGTAGAATTGTAATGTGGTGACAATGTGTGGGTTACACATTGTCACCACATTACAATTTAAATATGACCAAAATTAGCCATTAATACATATTAATGGCTAATTTTGGTCTAGTTTTTGTATAAATCTGTCTTGTTGATATAGTGGTTGTATGCACTCGAAATTTCTTATTTGGGAATCTGTCTGAGAGTTTGTTTGAAGGCGCCATACTGAATGAATTATTGGACAAAATGAAAAAAATTATTCAGTGTTACATAGCCTATTTATTTAGGAAGGATATAGGCTATTTATCTGGGTCAAACCTCTTACGGAATGCGGGTGAAATCATCGGTAGGAGCTAGTCTAAAGAGAAGGTTGACGATCAGTTGTCGTGTTCTTCAAGAATCTTCAAAGTACTGTCTTGTAAAGGTGAGCTATAACTCTTTGTCGATAACGAAATCAATATTAGTTTAGGGTCATAATGACCTAATATGAACAAACATATGTTTCTATGTCTCAAGAACGAACAAACCAAACACATACTTGCATTATACAAAATGTAGAGTTACTTAATCAATCTAGAACCATCGATTACTTAGCTACTTAATCCTAAGTTACACTGATACTAGCACAGCCTAACTTAGTGTCAGCATAAGCTGAGCTAAACAGTAATTTCTCGTCAATTTACCGCTTATGTCCTCTCTGTAAACATGAGCAGATACACGGTATAAACATGTATTTAACATCAGTAATAGGTAATACGTATGGACATTGTACATACAATCAATAATATAATCAATAAACAGTATGTTACATGGTGTAAGATGTGTTTAGTGTGTTGTAATGTTAAAGGTTCTTGTTTATTAGAGACTAGCTGTTTGCCGCGGTTTCATCCGCGTTCTGCGGAACTACTTCCCTTAACCGGAAAAAGAATTGTCTATGTTACTTGGGGATAATGTCACTTCCATACATTTGAATACTTGAAATCGGTGCAGTTCCTTTTGAGCTAATTCGTTGCAAACATACTAACATACAATTTTTTCCTTTTTATAATTATTTTATAATTATAAGGTTATACAATTAATATTTTGACTAAATATGTTGACTAGGAGTTGTCCTATCATTTTAGATGATTTACAAAAATGTTCTTCATCATTAATTAGGTTTCTGCAATACTATAAGCATCGGTTTCCAATTCGTACCCAATGCCACTAAATATTTTCATCAATTGAACTCCTTTATTGGTATGTAAGTAGGATTGTCACTGATTGATATAACATGGCAATAGATTTACTTTTATCCGTTAAATAAAATTGTGTTAATAGTCACTAAAAGAGAAAACAACCTCAAACTTCTCAATTTAAGCGCATCTAAGACATTATATCAAAAGCCATCTGATAATGACGACACAACATCCATTGTCGGTCAGTGGTGACGTAAATATGCTATAACAATACGTGATATAAACATGCATGGCTCTGGCATATGTATTACGCCAGTGACTTCTCTGACACGGCAACTATAGTGCTAAATCACACTGTCAGCACTACTATATTGCTGGTGTTAGAGCCTTTACACACGGGCTAAGTCGCGCGGTTATTGAAAGATATCTTGGCAAAGATGTGCGTTGTGATGGTGAATGTACTGCTAGCAAGACACTTAGCGCCAGTTTCATAGGTTCCAGATAAAGTTATAGATAGCTATCTGACAGAATGAACCATAGAAAAGTAGTCAAAATTAAAAACATTTTTTATATTTACCTATATCTAGAATTTTATTTGGAACTTGTGAAACTGGGCATTAATATTATTGCTTTATTATATTTTTTGGTAGCATTGTAAATAAGTTGTATGGAAAAACCTAGCAATTAATATTAACTTATCACAAATAAACGTCGATTGTAAACAAAATCCAGGAAATGAATAAAGCATGCAATAACAGGTATTAATGAAATTGTCCTCTCATAAAATATTCAGCTTGAACGTTGTTTACATGACGTTAAGTAGAAGTTATGAGTCGTTTTGTAAATTATTGTTTGTGAGTTTCGTTGGGAATGACTTATGAAATGGTGGGTTAGATAACTGTTTATAAATCAAATATGTTAACTGGTTACAAGGAGATAGGTAAGTACTCGTAACTAGTTTAGATAAAATGATAACGGGCTTTACAAAAGTACTAAGTTTTTGCGCATAAAAGAAACATAAGTTATCGCAGTTACGTTTTTTCTTACAGTAACTCTTTTTTTAAACCCTCAGAATATTTCTTTAACACCATATCATAAGAAAATATTAAGAAAAAAAACATTACCACTACTAAACATAAGAACCCCCATCCACGGTTCACGCATCTCATCTGTGGCGCCTTTACGCGCGCTCCCACACGGCAGACGCGGCATCGCGACATAAATCTAGACTGTAATCGCGCGCAATCTGACAGCTAGCCTGTTGAAATGAATATTCGTGATAAATCAATGTGAGCCACCGTGCGGGGAGTGGATGCTGGCATTTATATTTTGGTAACCATGTTTAATGGGACATCGGAAATATTTGTTGAAATTAATGTCTTTAGCGTGTTAATAAATTATCGTGCTTCTACGCCAATTAGTTGATTAAGATTATTTGTTTTTTTATTTATTGGTGGATTATAAATATAAGTTTTTTTATGCCTAATGTTTGACTGTCATATTTTTTCTTTTTTGTGGTGTTTTTTTTTCTTCGTATTCTACCATTATATTAAACTTGCTAAATAAACTAATCCAAGCTCTGTAGATACTTTTCCGGATTTACTATTTAGGATTTTAGCACCAGTTTCATTTATGCCAAGATTTATTTCCCTATTTACTTATGGATTATTATATATGGATTATGGAAATTACTTCATTTCTATTATTTTCTTCCGAATTGAAGACAAATTCCCTCAGTATAATTAATAATAATATTCCTCAGACAACTCCACTCTTTCTCTATTCCGTACATTACGAGAATCTCCGTCCGTTGTTATATCACATATTATATTATCATTTTATTACATACAAGACCCGAGTATTGGCACTTCTGCTATATTGTAAACTTGGTACTGTCTGTGCTTTATAATTAAGTTTATTGGGTACTTGAACGCACTCTCTATTACTGATAATTATGAAGAATGTATAAAAAAAAGAGCTCGTGGCTAAGTCAAAGCCACGTGGTTCGATTAATCATAAGGTTAAGCATCACTAGGCGCGGTCGGTCCGTGCATGGGTGACCATGTTTTCATGACTAGTTCTTCCGTATTTCGGAAGGCACGATAAATTTGTGGGTCATGGCCATTTGAACATCTTTGGCAATCGTTACGGGTAATCAGAAGCCATTAAGTCTAACCACTAGTCTTACCAATTACTCCATGTAAAACTTTGGTTCTCAGGTGCATCCGGTTAGACTGGAAATAATGTACAATTGATTTTATCTTTTATTGCATAAAAAAAATATTTTGTACTTATGTGTTTTTTTTAATAATTTAATTTATTTGTCTGGTTAAATTATTGTCTGGCATAATTAATATATAATTAACAACTTTTAGCTGCTCGCAGTAATAAAATATCCGCGGTTTCCCTATTAAGTTGTTGACTCGAATTCCATTAACCAGAACGGTAATGTTAATGCAGTTTTAAATAATGTATTTCCAAGTCAAATTATTTATTTATATTTAAATTAAGTACAGAATTTAAATACGAACTCTGTATTTAATATATGATTTATTTTTCGATGATTATTGTACAGAATATTGTGGTTTTCGTTTCTGTGGTCTTTTGAAGAGTAATTCAGTTTATTTTAAGCCATTTATTATTGTTTCATAAAAATTATTTGAGTGCTCATTTAAAATGTCTTTAATGTTAATACCGTTTTAAAATATTTAGTAAATATCAATATTTTTAGTGCAGTTTGAGTTTAACTTTGTGCCTATAACCTATAAGAATTGCATTTTAAAAACCGCATATTTTCAATGAAAATTATGTGTATTTTTTAATGAAATGACTAAGATGATCACAGTGGGTATTATAAACATCTTGAAGTCCCTTACCATTTTAAAGTGCAAAAAAATGTATAAATAAATAATAAAATGTATCCACACTACATTATCATTAAATCTTTACAGCAGAACATGTTCAATTAATACACATAAATATCAAAGGATTAAAATTAAACAGAAAATTAAAATAACTCAATATAAAACATGCAATATTCAATTAATACACGACACAAACATAATAAATCACTGGTTTACTGATACATCCGCGTTATAAAACGATATTATCCATTCATGTTATTATTCACGATTAATAATATATTAATCTTTTAGTAAAACCGTCGGATGTCACATTTATAATGTTTTCAGCTAAGAGTAATAAACAAATTGGAGACGCCATGACCAGTGCTTGACAAGGCCTTGTCATCTTCTAAAGATACGGGAGCCTCGCTTCTACTTACTCGTATGTCTGCGTCAACTTTATACTCGTGTTTGTGCATAACGATGTGGTATGGGTATGTAATGTGGAAGAATGAGGGTCATTTTTAGAAGGAAGGTTTCGAGTATCACCGTGAATGGATACAGTGGAAAGGGACGACCAAAGAAACGATGGATTCAATATGGCAAGAAAGAATGTTACTTTTGATGGCAGATAGAAGAGTATGAAAGAAGAAAACATGCTGCGTCAACTGCGAGGTTGATTATGTGATCAAAATGCATGAGTGAGCCATCAGTATTTGTTGCATGACCTCGCTGCATGTAAGTTGGAAGACTTTTGTATGGAAAGTTTTCTGCTGACAGAGACGCCCTCTGTGGGTTAAATGTTCTTAAGTCCACAGTAATTGCGAGATATAGGTAATGTGTGAGGTAGGTGAGACTTTTATCTCAGATTTAGAAAGTGTGAAGGTCCTTATTTTAATTGATAGCTAACTTTTTGAATTATGGGAACGATATCAATTTCCAGGGGTCGAAATTGTAGGCTCCAGTTAAGTTTTATAGTTAACTCGTAATTAAATAGTAATTAAGTAACAGTTGCCCGATATGGTTGATCATGAAGTTGGTATAGCAATGCTTAGCTCTGTCAGACGTGGATGGGTGGCCATCTTGCCATGACGAGTTCATCCGTGTTTCTGAAGGCAAGTTAAATTGGTGTGTCTCGGCTAATATTTGGGTATCTATCTCTGGCAAGCATTACCGATAGTAAGAACCTATAAAGTCTAACAGTTGAGGTGGTCAGATAGACCGTATCTCAATGCAAAATAAATATTCCATTCCATTCCACAGACAAGTGTGTCTGTTGCATCTGGTTACTCTGGAATTATACCCAAAATAGTAGGAAAAATGCTAGGCACATGACGCTGTAGAGTTTTACCTACATCCGCGATGGAATATTTATATAATAACACGTATTTTATTGAGATCATAACAATATTGATATTATGCCTTAATCCTTGGGTTTCTCCAATTGTTTGCAAATTGTAAATTATCGGTTTTTATGTTCTATCTTAGATAGTTGTTTCCGATGGCTTCATTTGCGAAATACAATATTTCTAAATTTAGTTCAGTCAGCAATATTTTTTTCGCTACTATTAGCTGCCACTAAAATATATTTTCAAAACAAAGCCATCATTATCAGCAATTTTATGGTCTCTTGCAAGGCCCAGGCCCCCTCTCATTCAGATGGGAAATGAACGTTAATTTCCACTCCTTCTCAAAACGGATTAGAAACTCCAAATCAACATCTGCCTAGTCTTTTCCCATTTGTGTTGGGGTCGATCTCCAAACTAACAGCAGGATACAGCTGAGTACCAGTATTTTACGTAGAGTGGCTGCCTCTGATCTGACTTCCTCAACTTGTTTCTGACTACTTGTAATGACTTTAATAATATTTCCAAATGACACCTGGGACGCACTTATTTCATCTACCTTACGTAACACGGAGAAGTTCGTCATGGCAAGATGATCATCCATCCATGAATGTTGCTTAACCTTATGATCAATCGATCCGTGCGGCTGTTACTTTATGAACAGACAACTTTTAAAATATTAGTGTAGTTATCATATAAGAATTACAGCAGCTTTTGATTTTATAATACCGATAATAATAATCGATATAAAATTATTTGAACGTTAAGATAACACTGTTTTATAATTGTTTTTATGGTGATAGACCGGCTGACGGAAATTCGACTCTATTTTTATCTATAAAAGGTTCAAAATACAATGTAGGAGTGTTCTGTTTGAGTCATTGCCATGGGTTTCCCTACTGATAAAGGTGATCGTTTTAGAAAATTCTAGTATTATCCGTTTTAATTCTTTGATGATTGATTTATAGTTATTTAATAATTATATCGCAGATTATTTATTGAGATCATTAATCATTATAATGATGCCTGTCAATACTTAAACGTGTTAATACAGGTTTTAGGAAACTACACTTAGTCACGTCTGGTTTTCCAAAGAGCTCGTTTATTTACCTTTGTTGAAATCTAATCTAAATAAGAATATTTAATCTTAGATCTATAAAAAATAAATAAAAAAAAACAGCTACTACAACTGAAAAGGGGCTAAGTCAATTTCGATGACGTACATATGACAAAAAAAAACAACTGAAAAACCAGTTTCCAACGAAAAAAACAAGGTACATCTAAATCGGTTTATCCGGTTTCTAAGGTAGTAAAATTTATACAACCCTATTTTTACGCTGGAGGTTAAAATATCTATCAACTTGGTGACCAATACAAAATGGTGGGCAAAACCTTCGGCTGATCATCACAGATGCATGAAGCTTGTAGACATAAATCCAAAAAGTTGTAAACCTAACCTTTTGCTTTTCTGACTTAGTACATTTGTCACCGGTGCAACATGCAATGTTCTACACAAGAGCTAATTACTCCGAACAACAATTTACATGTTAATTGTTGCAGGTTTACATTAAATTATCACTGTATAGTAAAGATCAGAAGATCCATTGATTGTCTAAGATACATTCAATAATTACTTATTGGTAGAAACTGGGTATAAGAAAACTATAGAGCTTGTAAATAAAATTGCAAATCTGCAACTGAAAATGCAATGGAAATTTCCATGATGTAAGTATTTCATGCAGCAGAGGGGTCTAAAGCCTGCTAGGGCTGCGGTTATTGGAAAGAGTTACCGTGGCCCAGGTACACAAAGGGCTCCTGGAGGAACATGGTGGGTTTTAGTCAGTAAGAGTCTGACACTATCATATGATGATTTCCCAGCACAAAAAAGGGATCTTCCTTAGATAATTCGGATAACCACTTCTTTGACGACCGTCCACCGTGTATATTTCAGGCTAGACTCAAATTGTTTAGCACTGTCGTTATAATTTATAAGAAGATAAATAAATAAAATTTTGTCGAATCAATTCGCAAGTTCATGCGATGCGTTGCGTGAGGTCGCCGAATTTTACGATGCTATGTTGCATTGCAGTTCTGTGTACGAGCTCTTAGTAAATGTACATTCCAATACAATGTTTTTTGCAGTGTTTAGCATTCTTGTACAACTGTGGCTAAAGCGAGAACAAATAAACACAACGTCGATACCCTAAATAGAAAATTGTTTTGGCTTACATTTATGTAGGGTTTGCGTTACAATCACACGTATGAAGTAGTTTGCGAGGATGTATAATGTTTGTTACTCTATCACGCGCAAATGGATGAACCGATTTTGATAAGACTTGGCAGTAATATAGATTATATATCAGAATAACATATAGGCTAATTTTTACCTAGGTGTGGGATGTAGTTATCTCAGGAGGTGAGTGACACCGCTGGTAGAAGCTAGTATATAGTAAAGTTGGTGATTGTATAATATGGTAAATAAAATACAATTTTTCTACAAGGAGTAAGACTTCTCCCATTTTTTGTCTTGTATAATTACTATAATAAATCATGTGAAACTATTAATTTTCTAGCCATTATGCCCACAAAGTACCGAACCAGTGGTTAGTATGGAATACATGTTCTCGTTACATTATCTTCTTGTAAACGATTTAAAAGTATAGGCCATTACGCCTTTTATGGTATTAACTGTCATTAATTTATATAACAAATTACGTGGGTTCTTATACTTTAATTTAATTATACACGGTCACCTTGCATTGGGTATTGGGTAAATATGGAGATTAATATTGACGATGTTTTGAGATAAATGAGGAGGTTGACATTACATAATTCCATTAAAAAATATTAATATTATGTATTACTAGTTTCCTGCATCTATCTATGTCTTGTTTGGATTTATTTAATACGATGGTACATTCTCTCGTTTCACTTAAATACCGTGTTGACTTAGCGTTGCAACGGTGGGCCTATTAGACCGATATTCTAGAACAAATCTCAATAACGGAACTTGATACACGAACATAAAATAAGATGACTGACATAGACCATGATTGAGCATTGTTCACTAACAGGCCTACTATTAAAACTACCATTAAAACTGAAAATTGAAAAAAAGAAAACAATTTAACGCTTTTCCATTACGTATTACCAGCTGGCACTGTACCCATGATTAACTTCAGCTTTAAACGTGTACCAATCACACGCAGTGCCTGTAAATATTACTTTTAATTCCCATATTATTTTGCAGACCGTACAAAACCATCAATAAGTCAAATGAAGCGGTAATCTTGTGCGGTTAACTGCTCATTGTGTTGCTGAATGATTTATTTTACGACCGTACTTTCACTGCGTCCGCAATCACTTGTTTTGCTAACCGTACCCAGTACTGGTTGTTTACGATTTGGAAATTGCTAGTTTCAGGAATTTGCTGGCGGTACTTGGCTATGTATGGGTGATGGTTGCATCACTTAAGTTACAGCCGTTCCTCACGTGAGATCGTGTTGCTGGAGAATTTATTGATTATGATTTGAGTGGAAACGGAGAGGCTATTATGGAGAATGCATCGGAGAACTGTGAAATGTACACTGCCAACACAGGGAGGGGAAAGAGGGAACTTAGTCAGTCCTAATTTTATATTTTTCTGGCCAAGCTACTAATGTAAGATCTGGCATTCTATCTCTACAAGCATAGCGTAAATGATGACCTCAGATAAAAGAGATACGATTGAAGAAAAAACATGCTGCGTGGTGTCCGAATAAAAGAGATAAAATGTAAAAAGCATCTGTTTTAAACTATGTTCTTAAACAAAAGTTAATTGGTCGTGCAACCGTATCCTCATCAAAATACATCCACTCAACTCATCTTTAACAAGCAATCCATCAGTCAAAATATCTCAATAAAATCATCAAAATTAATGGAAAACATTCAATAACCAGTAACCGCTCGTAATTCATAATTTAATATTTCATTGCCGTTTGCCGGCAACCGGCAATTATCGGCAATACATCGTACGGCAACCACCAAACAATAACGGGTTGGGTCTATTAAACTGTGGCTTGAGTCCGTTTATGGCAGAATGTTTATGGGCCAAAAATGGGGTATTTTGTTGGGGAATTTATTTGACGATACGTATCACATGTATGGTAATTGGATGAAGGGTTATTTTATAGGAAAAGGTGAGTTTTAATATCACGCAAATAATTACCGATATCAGTCTGGTCTCCTTAGATAGAGCAGCCGCCCTAGCTGACAATCCATCAATATTAAATATCAATATTCTAGTGTCAAACTATCGATTTAAATATTGTTTCATCTTATTGTCTATCTTTATCAATATATTAATAAGTATAATGATAAAATGAGAATGACTCTATTTAGCCATTATTATGTAATATGCTCCGTCAAGACAGCTTACATAAGCAGGCCTTAAGCAAAACTCCCTAAATTAATAAAAGGCGCCACAAAACAAAACACAGTTATAAAACACAAACATTTTACGACACAATATCATAACCCGACCCGTTTATACCCACGGTGTAGCTGGAAATCGATAAAAACTGCGAATCGAAACTCCAAAGGATATCTCGATACTTCGGACCGATAAAAAGTAATGTTTGGCGCAAATCGAGAAACAATACTCAGTCGGTAAACTGCATATGAAAGACTATATTCGAAATTATACTTTAATGTCAAGGGTTAAGGTTGAAAATGACATGGAGTGGGAATTCAATAAAGTTTTCCGTGGGTAGTCATGGCCCACGCGGTATCGGATTTATTGGCGGTTTATAAGAGTAGTATTGATGACTGAACTCACATAAAACATATATGCATTTCGGTCTTAGTTTCTGCAACTCTGTACTGAGAGACATTTGAAACATTTTTGCAGTCGTTACTGACAAGACACAGGAAAGCCTACCAGTCTTGACAAGGGGTATTTAGTTTCCCAGGTTATTGGAAGAGGTCAGATGGGCAGTCGCTTCATGTACAACCCTGAAAGAAGTTAACCCCAATACAGTGGAAAAAAGGCTAGGCAGATGATGACTTAAGTACTAAGATTTATAGGTACTAAAAACAGATGTTAAAATAATTAAAAATAAAATACTGTGTAGCTCGTGTGAGTTCCACCATAATAACACTTTAGTAATTTACCTTGCAACTAAGAATAATCGAGGGAATGTCTTGATCGATATACCGATTATCGATTACAAAGCTTGCAGGTGCGCGGTTGATTGATTGATTAATATTAATCGGTAATAATCGATTGGTTGCATTAACTTTGTTTGGGACAAAGTTGTTTTATTACGTACTTTAAGGATTAATGTTGTTTATCATTCTGTTCACGTGGATATCGGTGGACGTTAATCGAGTTGATTTAGTTTGTAATCGATGTTTTTGACTGGACCTAGTTTTACGATTATATTAGCGGTTTCTGAGTTTATCGCAACTTACATAAGTATATGGCTATTTTTACGCAGGATAAGAAAATTTTAGGCCAGTTTTACAGGTTTCAGATGAAGTTCTAGACAGCAGTCTAATAGATGAAGTCATAGGAATGTTTTTAACTTTGACTACTTTTCTAGGGCATTATCAGATCTGGAACTTTATCTGGAACCTCAGAAACTGGCCCTTAATCTTTTAACTATTACAGCTATAGCTAGTGAAAATACTAGAAAAAGATCTGCAGATAAAATGCACTCTAAAAAGTATCAATCCACATAGAGTCAAAACAGCATCGATTCCATTTTAAAAATATAAATAAACCGAATAATCGATTAAATAAATAACACACGTATCCTCACACCTGGGAAACAAAACCTGCTTACATCAGCTGCAAGAATTCCAAAACTTATTACAATAAAATAAAATACAATGTAATACTGAGAACTGCCATTTGTCTCACCTGTCATAACTTGTATTATATGGCGAATATATCATTGTAGGTTATTGATAATGTAATCTATTAACCATACTTAGCTCTGCTTTATGAATATTTAACTGTTCAATACTTGGTTTCAAGGTAACTTATGCGATGACTTGCATTTAGACATTGCGATAAATTCTATTGTTTCTTATGAAAAACTTGAGATATACGAGAATTATAATTAGACCATTGGACTATATAATATAGAGTCCTGTATTTTTGGAAGGTGAATGAAAGGCCGAAGCCTAAATACTGAAGCCCTTTTGAAACAACTTGAATGAAATTCTGGTCAGAGTACGAGCAAAAATTACTTTATATGTTTGTCTCGTTGTCACACCAAAAGCACTGAATGGGTTTTAATGTGAATTGGTACACCGATAGTATAAAGCCCAAGAAACGACATCGGCATAATTATCCGGGTGTGGTACCTAAATAGTTCTCTTAAGATACAGGTGCAACCGCAGGGAACAGCTAGTAATTAGATAAAAGCAATGAGTAACTAAAGATGCCGATTTATACCTTTGCACGAAGGTTTCTTTTCAGTATTGAAGATCCAAAATCTTAGGTATTATCATCTTTCAATTAATCAGAAACTCTTGTTAAGGAAAATCACAGAATTATTATAACTTCATTACAAGAAGTGGCCTTCTTCTTATTATTCATGGAATAGTAGCAGGATCATGTCACATTCAATAATTTATAGCATTGTTTACCATAAGTACGTATTTTATGACTAACTCATCAGTATGGTTTAGAGTTAAACGAGAGAACGTGACGAGAAACTAATCGATTCATTGCCGATTCCCCTAATCGATTGCAGTATCGATAACACTGAACATACATTATGCGATGTAAATCATCTGTTGTCAATCGGTACAATCTTGATCTTAATCGAGTTTAAAAGAAGTTGGGACTGGACGTATAATGTTTAAAAGCAATGGTTTTTGAGCATGGTATGAATTTCTGATGGTTTTGGATTATTATAGCAGTGAAATAAGCTATTATAGTGCCACCGAATTTTTTGTGCAGTTGACAGATGACAATTTTCTAGGTACGACCGACTTATTTGTATTGACATCTGACAACTTCACCAGAAAACGGTCAGACCGTAAATTGGTGAGTTAGAAGTCGATAGTAACTATTATAGAGGAAAGTAGAGTAAAAACGAAGTTCTGCAGTAGGTATAATTCCTATTTGTAAAAACTATTGACCTAAGTCGATGAGAGCGAGAAAACTAGTTATAGTTGTAATTTTATTCGCTAATTGACCTTCAACGAAAATTATAATAATTTCAACTTTCTTTTGTTCTCACCAAACTCCTGTTCGTAATTAATACGACCTCACTTCACCCACTAGGCATTATAAACAAACTGGGCGTTATAAACTCATATTAAAATTAAAGTACCTAAAAATTATACTTAAAAAGCCAGCCAAGTGTGAGTTGGTCTCACGCAAAAAGGGTTCTACTCCATAATCTGTAAAAGCAGCAAAATATCACGTTTGTTTTATAGAAGCCTCCTAACTAGTAACTTTATTTTTATTTTTAGTATTTCTCGTTATAGTGGTAACAGAAACACATTATCTGTTAAAATTTTAACTGTCCGACTATCACAGCTCATGAAAATATGCACACAGTCTGATGACAGAAGGACGGACATTGAAAGTCTTAGTGATACCGGTCCCTTCTACCCTTTGGATACGNTTCTGTTCACGTGGATATCGGTGGACGTTAATCGAGTTGATTTAGTTTGTAATCGATGTTTTTGACTGGACCTAGTTTTACGATTATATTAGCGGTTTCTGAGTTTATCGCAACTTACATAAGTATATGGCTATTTTTACGCAGGATAAGAAAATTTTAGGCCAGTTTTACAGGTTTCAGATGAAGTTCTAGACAGCAGTCTAATAGATGAAGTCATAGGAATGTTTTTAACTTTGACTACTTTTCTAGGGCATTATCAGATCTGGAACTTTATCTGGAACCTCAGAAACTGGCCCTTAATCTTTTAACTATTACAGCTATAGCTAGTGAAAATACTAGAAAAAGATCTGCAGATAAAATGCACTCTAAAAAGTATCAATCCACATAGAGTCAAAACAGCATCGATTCCATTTTAAAAATATAAATAAACCGAATAATCGATTAAATAAATAACACACGTATCCTCACACCTGGGAAACAAAACCTGCTTACATCAGCTGCAAGAATTCCAAAACTTATTACAATAAAATAAAATACAATGTAATACTGAGAACTGCCATTTGTCTCACCTGTCATAACTTGTATTATATGGCGAATATATCATTGTAGGTTATTGATAATGTAATCTATTAACCATACTTAGCTCTGCTTTATGAATATTTAACTGTTCAATACTTGGTTTCAAGGTAACTTATGCGATGACTTGCATTTAGACATTGCGATAAATTCTATTGTTTCTTATGAAAAACTTGAGATATACGAGAATTATAATTAGACCATTGGACTATATAATATAGAGTCCTGTATTTTTGGAAGGTGAATGAAAGGCCGAAGCCTAAATACTGAAGCCCTTTTGAAACAACTTGAATGAAATTCTGGTCAGAGTACGAGCAAAAATTACTTTATATGTTTGTCTCGTTGTCACACCAAAAGCACTGAATGGGTTTTAATGTGAATTGGTACACCGATAGTATAAAGCCCAAGAAACGACATCGGCATAATTATCCGGGTGTGGTACCTAAATAGTTCTCTTAAGATACAGGTGCAACCGCAGGGAACAGCTAGTAATTAGATAAAAGCAATGAGTAACTAAAGATGCCGATTTATACCTTTGCACGAAGGTTTCTTTTCAGTATTGAAGATCCAAAATCTTAGGTATTATCATCTTTCAATTAATCAGAAACTCTTGTTAAGGAAAATCACAGAATTATTATAACTTCATTACAAGAAGTGGCCTTCTTCTTATTATTCATGGAATAGTAGCAGGATCATGTCACATTCAATAATTTATAGCATTGTTTACCATAAGTACGTATTTTATGACTAACTCATCAGTATGGTTTAGAGTTAAACGAGAGAACGTGACGAGAAACTAATCGATTCATTGCCGATTCCCCTAATCGATTGCAGTATCGATAACACTGAACATACATTATGCGATGTAAATCATCTGTTGTCAATCGGTACAATCTTGATCTTAATCGAGTTTAAAAGAAGTTGGGACTGGACGTATAATGTTTAAAAGCAATGGTTTTTGAGCATGGTATGAATTTCTGATGGTTTTGGATTATTATAGCAGTGAAATAAGCTATTATAGTGCCACCGAATTTTTTGTGCAGTTGACAGATGACAATTTTCTAGGTACGACCGACTTATTTGTATTGACATCTGACAACTTCACCAGAAAACGGTCAGACCGTAAATTGGTGAGTTAGAAGTCGATAGTAACTATTATAGAGGAAAGTAGAGTAAAAACGAAGTTCTGCAGTAGGTATAATTCCTATTTGTAAAAACTATTGACCTAAGTCGATGAGAGCGAGAAAACTAGTTATAGTTGTAATTTTATTCGCTAATTGACCTTCAACGAAAATTATAATAATTTCAACTTTCTTTTGTTCTCACCAAACTCCTGTTCGTAATTAATACGACCTCACTTCACCCACTAGGCATTATAAACAAACTGGGCGTTATAAACTCATATTAAAATTAAAGTACCTAAAAATTATACTTAAAAAGCCAGCCAAGTGTGAGTTGGTCTCACGCAAAAAGGGTTCTACTCCATAATCTGTAAAAGCAGCAAAATATCACGTTTGTTTTATAGAAGCCTCCTAACTAGTAACTTTATTTTTATTTTTAGTATTTCTCGTTATAGTGGTAACAGAAACACATTATCTGTTAAAATTTTAACTGTCCGACTATCACAGCTCATGAAAATATGCACACAGTCTGATGACAGAAGGACGGACATTGAAAGTCTTAGTGATACCGGTCCCTTCTACCCTTTGGATACGAAATCAAAATCAAAAAGCATTTATTCAAAGAAGGCTGAAAACAGCACTTTTCGAACGTCAAAATTACATGAGACAGCCCCGAAAACGCCCGCCCTTCACCACTTCCTATGTGTTTTTGCTGGGAAGAAGAAGTGGCGCAACAAACTCCCCAGCAACACATGTCTGTCTGTTAGATTTGAAGAATCTTACAACATTAAATTAACATTAAATATTAATTATATACGGAACCCTAAAATCTATAAAACTTGCAACCACAACTCCATCATAATATAATTAATATGTATACATTAGCATGGTTGAACACGACTTATGAATTTTAAAATAATATCGATCGTAATAACCAAGTACGTTAACAGGCGGGATATAAATTATAACGCAATAAATTCTTATTGGACTTGTTAATAACTGTGTTTTTTGTTGTGCTATTAACTCGGCTCGTTGAAAAGGAAGGAAACTTGAAGCAATTTGTATGTATTGCTCATAATTGGTAGATGACGTACTTAGCAGCTGCTGTTACATAAGAACAACTGTTGTTTAAGTGCTTTTAGATATTTTATCGTATGACTAGTTTTATGATTTATGTTACATATGTAAGTACAGTCTTACCAAAGGGTATCGGGTTGCCCAGGTTAATGAGGTGAGGAAGTTAGTTAGGCTGTCATTCCATTTGGTACTTATATAAACTGTATGAAACTGACTCCAACATAGTTGGTTAAAAAGCTAGGCAGCTGATGTTACAGATAGGTATGTAAATAATATTTTCTAAATCATTTTCACTAGGTTTTGATATTCCATATTGGAATCTTCAACGATACCATTACTATCAACCTAAAAAGTCCGGACCTGAATAGAGAGTACATTATTCTAAAGTATACATTCATACATATCCTACTTTTTATAATTCTCACACAAAAAATGCAACCACAACCAAATCATCGATCAATCTTCATTTACCCTGCCCATCTGCATACAACGGTGTTTATACAATAAATATATTACTATAAATATTCGCGACCATAAATCTGGGCAGCCATACAAACACATCTCAATCGCATATCTGAGGTACAATTAAATTTCAATACCCTGGAGGCTGAATGCTCAACGCATGTTATAAAGCCGCACTAGGGTTGGGAAACGTAGGGAAAATAGATTTGTTGTTTTAGGTCCTATTTTGATGTAGAAAGCTTTTAGTTTAAACAGTGTGGTAATGATGATGATTAAAATAAGGAAAGTGCCAATAGACTTGAATGGGTCTGAAAAGGTTATGGAGAAAATTCAAGTCAAAAACACACTGTTTCCAATTGAAGAATCTGGGCATGATATTTTTATAATGTGAAAAGCCAGCCAGTCAGCCAACCATTTTGCATGCTATAGTTTAAGTATAGGAGAAGAAATGTATGGAGATAATGTTGGCAAAGCAGTAGAAGAGAAGCTTACGTTTTTTAAAGAAGGTGATCCTTTCAATATTCACGGATTCATCAAAAAACATGAAGTCGTGTACAAACCAATATGTTTGTTATCCAATAAAATAGCCGGTAGCACTAGTCGTGCCATTTATATTAAACCGAGGGTTGTTTCCCATTCGAGAGCAATGTAAACAGTGCAAAGCCGATGTCTAGACGCAAATGTTTGCGCTTGGGTGGAGATGAATAAAAACTTGTCGCTACAAAAAATGTTTTAGAATATTTTGTAAATGCTTTCAAAATTTATGTTTTGTCAGTCAGTTATGAATATGAAAGTATGAGAAACTTTATGAATGAAATTAGAAGGTGTAATGATGATGACATTTTATAAAAGGTTATTGAAGAAGTTTTCAGATTACCAGGTTCGTATTACCTGAGAAGATGTTCCCAATTATCTACTAGAAAGCAAGACAAGCTCATAAATCCTAAGCACTTCATAAAACAAATAACCCCGACACTACAGCCGAACAGCCGCACTATCGGTCCACCCATATTGAGATCTAAAGGCGTAACTGAATGTAAATTTACGTGGCGGCGTGGCATAAATAATGCGTGGGGCCATTAAATATGATAATCTTGTTGCTGCATCGCCGGATGAATGGTCTTTGTTCGGCCCAGGGTGAACAGATCCCGATAGCATTGTACGGGTTGAGATTCGCTCGTAAATACTACCGTTCGATACTTTGTGTGTTTGTTTGTACCGTGATTAGCGCCGGTTTGGGGTTGGATTCGGTTTCATTTGTGAATTCTATTTGCGTTCTGTCGTTTGTTGCTTGTATGAGGATCGATAATGCAAGAAATATGACATCAGATATTTTCAACTTCAGTTGAATTTTTGTACAGTTAGATTCAGCAAAAAATAAATACAAAACAGCTATTGCATCGTTGGTATTTCTACGATATTACAACTTGCTCCATTCCATGATAAATACTAATCAATCATAATAATAATTCATACCTTGAATAAAGAAGAATAGATAATTTACGTGATCGGCCATGAAGCAACAATGTAGCAAAAAGGAAATCAACATCCAAAACTTGAAGAATCCGTCTATCAACAGCCATGCTAAAATACAGAATGCATTCGAAAATACAATTTAGGTAACCGACCGGCAAAAGATTCAAATTCGAGCATTACCAAGCAATAGAAAGACTCTATAATAGACTACAGGCCCATGGTGAAAAATTGCGGGTCATTTGAACCACCAGGCGACCCATCCAGAACGATATAAGAGCATAAAATAATAAGATTCAGCACCATGTCGCCACCTGTAAGCTGTCCAACTGAGTGCAGGTGACAAAATCGAGGGTTCAACCCTCGATTTCCTCCCCCTGTCGCATGATTTTTGTACGGCGTTGCGGAATAATGGATTAGAAGCAGTATTGAAATAGTATGACATAGATGCCGTACAAAATCAATGACCAAATTTACCCCGGTAATTGTCGGAAAATAAATAAAAAAATCCGACTTTATGGCGCAGCATTTTTTTACGGCACTGCGCGTTTTCTTATTATTTTTAATGGATCTATCGGTGGTAAGAATGCCGTACAAAAATCATGCGACAAGGGGAAAAAATCGAGGGCTGAACCCTCGATTCCGCCACCTGCACTCAGTTGGACAGCTTACAGGTGGCGACATGGTGCTGAATCTTACTATTTTATGCTCTTATATCGTTCTGGATGGGTCGCCTGGTTGTTCAAATGACCCGCAATTTTTCATCATGGGCCTGTAGTCTATAAAGCCCAAATACATAAACTAAACACGAAATTGAAATCGACATCACCACCAGTAGTAGCGGCCGCACTATCACGCGATAATTTATCGTCGAAGGAAGACGTAAATCATGCGCCGGATCACGCCCTCGTAAATCCAATAATATTATCCTGAGCGTTTGGGGGCCGGCGATAATGTAGCACTGGTTTATGACCAGATATGGACGATGGTGACGTGTTAATTGATGCCTTTGATGACCTTTGTCTTTTTGGGAGGGGTAATGATTTTACTGATGCTAATAAAGGGAATGGTAGAAAAATACGTTTTGAAATAACTGAGGTATAGGTGATAGGTTTTCTAAATAAGCTAAAATGATAGCATTCTTTTGTAGACTATATTTTTATGTAAAGTACATGATGATTGGTAATTTCACATCAAGTAAAAAGAACGTGGAAATTATAAAAAAAATGTGCTAATTCTACCTATATTCCTTTAAAATACTTGCTAGCTTTTTGCTATTGCGTACAATGAAATATCTGTAAGTTCTTCCTATTCCATTGAACAAACATTTAATTCTTGTTCAGCTCAAGTTATCTCGCAATAAGGAAAAGATTAACCCCACAATCTGGACAAGTCTGAAATATTTCAGACGGAGCAATAGAACCGTGTCTGTTTACCCCCGTAACATAAACATCAACCAACCAATTTAAATTTACACCTTCTTGTAGTACTATCTTCAGAAGATCCAACTATCTTCGATACGAAAAACATACGCATCTTTCTCCCATTGTTACCTCTAACCAAAGTATTACGTAGGAGGAACTCCAATATCGACACAACGAGACACTGTGTCAGAACGTGTTCTATCTACCTTCTAAAACTCGGAACTAAGGTGAGTAGTGTCATCAAAATGGAAAACAACTCCAGGAGATAAAATGGAGGTATCAAGCGGACCCATTGAGGCTTCAATAGGTATGGAAATAGGCCATCAGTGGTGCATATGCAGTATCGGTTATATGCTATTCCCTATCTATAATAGCCACTTAAGTGCGAGCCGTGAAGATACCGTATCTGTATGTCTCTATTGCTGGAATGGCTACATTCAGTGTATTTTATAGACGTGAGGAAGTTTTTCAATGGAGTTGTGTGTGGTTTTATTTGTTGATGGAAGTTTGTGAAGCGATAGTTCTAAGTTATGGGGACAGGAACTGGTTGGGAGGTATAGTGTTAGCGGCTGGGTTTGATAGCTGTCGGAATTTAAATATAAATGAAGTATAAGTTGTTTTTCTAAACACAGAGGTACAACATACAGGACAATACATTTAGACACACGTTATCAGAAGCCTATTCATTTAAAATATACGATAGTCCCAACTTCCAAAGCGACGTTAAAAAACCTACGCCACACAATCTCAGAGCCATAACTCAGCCGCAACATTCAGAAATAACATTAAGCAACAACAAAAGACGGTCGCAGAAAACGCTAAACAATAAAAAAGATACACGCGCCAACAAAAAGGCCTTAGAAGTTGTAACATAAAGGGGAAAATTATGGCGCTTTCAGCGGCACATTTAAACGGGACATATTTCAAAAGTTTCAGCGTATTAAGCAACATTTATTTTGGCAGTGACTCGGCCATTACGCAGCCGTACGACCCGCGCTCGTTGTTATGAAAAACATTGCGGTTACTATGAGTTTCTCGATGGAATTGTAGGGGTGAAAAATGAGTTAGAAAAGAGACGGAGTTCTTTAGGATGGTTAGTTATCTTGAGCGTACCATCATATGAGCTATGGCTATGTTCTTTTCAACTGTCTCTCTCTGAACCAGCCTTTGTAAATTCACTGTGATGTCTTGTCATGTCATTAGGAATTTCTGTCATCGATTATCGATGTAGATCCTGAGAAATTCCATCCGTTGAAGTATAACACTTAGAATCAACCTTCAAGATATAACGAGACGTTTTGATATAAGAATTTTGCTTTTCTATTTTTTTTAAAGTAAAATGACTATAAAACGACACATTTTTGCAAATTATTATGATTTACAATTAGGTCAAAGGAAAAAAAAAGCTCAAGAACAAGGAAGCTCAAGGGAAAATTCTAGACCTATTAAAACACAGAAAAAAATATGTACATATTTTCTGGCTCACTTTATTTTCATGAACTTCTAGAGTGAACTAAAATCTAAAACCATTGATACCCATCATCCCACTCCATAACAGCTTGGCTGTCTTGTTACATCCTAGATTCATGCCTAGGCTCAACGCCAGCGTTTTATTATTTAGTCTGGGCACACTATCTAGCAAGCGTTTTCTTCCAAATTATGTCCGCACTTCATCTTAAGACATGGGAATGTATGGGAGTTTTATATGGCCGTGAATTGAGGTCGCATATAGAGGATATTATTAATAATGGGTATTGTTTGGTAGGATTACTTTGGAGAGGTCTGTCTATATTGTATGGGCTATGAAGGGAAATTGTGTGCCCTAGGCTTTTAAATTAAATTGATATATTATGTAAGTACCTTTTACCTCAGTAAAAGAAAATTTATCGTTGTGAGTGTAGGTCAAAATTCAAGTTGTAGACTTTTATAATGTGATAATTTGCAGGTATAAGGAACAGTGACTAATATTAACTAAAGTATTTTTTTAAGAACACTTCCGTTTACTTTCTCCAAGAAATTGTTTTCTTCTTAATTTTATAAACCTGAAGATATTATATAGCAGGTCAAACAACAAAATAAGTAGTCAAGAAATTCTTATCTTTCATACATTTTCCCTGCTTCAGGTTCATAGCAATATTGTACGAAGTTGAAACATTGCAATGATAACATTCCGAGTGGTTGTGTAACTCTCGGGAATAAAGTAATGTGTTTTTTTCTCTGTTCTCCCTGCTATTTCATTTTATAAGAAGTTACAGCAATGTCTCACAATTTGATTCTTTATTTTATCTTTTGTTTTTGACCTTTTAAAATTTTCAATGTACATACAAAGTATGTAATACCGTCAGCAGAAGTTGTCATCTCATTAGTCAATTAATAAACTTGCACAAGAATACTGTATTGTGTGTTGGAAGATAATTGCGCAAGTTGTTCACTTGTATACTTGTGCAAGTCCATACTTGCGCAAGTATACTGTATCGTGTGTGGCTGCCATTACTTTTGTTTTTTTTTCTATTCATGTGTGTTGTAAAAATAAGCTATTGACGAGAGAGAAGTAGATATCGATATTAGTGATTTAAGACGATACCCGAATCTGTCAAATTTTACCAATCGAACATTAACCTAACTACTGTAATAAGACTGAAAATCTATTGAAGAAATTTGAGATATTGTGGTATTTTGACGTATTGTCGTCTGTACATACTACGATTCAGTGTTCGATTGCGGCTTGTTGAGTAACAGAAGATTTACGAACTATTAATTATGAGCCGTCAATCCAGCCATAGTCTGAAACGATCAATAAATCAAAAAACAATGCAATCAATTGGAGGCGTCAATTTCCTGCCACGCTTTTATACTTTTATATTCATTACAACAAAACCACCTTTAAAGAAGAATGCAAAAACAAAAAATATTGTCAAACAAATACTTTTGGGTTTATTCAATGGGTTCGTCTAAATGCTGCCTCCGACTGTTTGGAACAATGTTCTGTAGTGTACATTGAGGCGTGTGAAAGGCAATGAAGGTATTGTCCTAGGTTTGGGGAGGCAGTGTATAATTTGTCGAAGGAGGCGTGTTGGCACGCCCCGTTCACGCTGCAGGCGGCCTGTTGAAGGATTTCATTTGGATGGAGGTGAATTCTGGTGATATGTTTGTAGTGTTTGTTAAGTATATTATAGGGTACTGGTTTTTGGGGTATGAATAACAGTAGTTAAGTTACAAATCTCAAAATTCATCGACCTACTTTTTAGCATCTCAATCCTCTATTTCGTCATCACAGCATGAAAACCTCAGAATTGAAATTTTTTTATTGAAAAAAGGGGTCGCAAAGCGCATTATATTAATTTCATCCTCGTGAAATGTTTACTTGCTAACTCCGACGAGGTTTTCTTATTTGCATTATTTTAGCCTGCTTGTTTATTATTTTGGTAAATGCTTGATATTCTTCTTCATCACTTATTTTATCTGATCTGACACAACAACTCTATCAACAAACTTTTTGTTTCAACCTCAGCAATTTCACTGATCTGATTTATATCCTCCAAAACAAATATACGAATGAAATACAGAGTCGTAAATAATTTCCCTTTGAGACCCGCTAGTGTTGCGCTCCGCCCATCACTAACGAGGCCCTCGTCAGAACGACACTCAACCGTTTCACAATTCACTAATAGCACAAACAATTGCTTTGTAATTATTTATTGCTGTTGTATGTATTTGAATGGCTTTTGTAATAGCTGGTCATGTTATTTGGAAAAAATATCCATACTAGAAAATATTGTCACTATAAATACTTTATCAAACTTTTTGGTTATTAATATTCTCAAAACTGTTTTATAAACACGATGAAATGCTACTAATTACAAATGTCTTTACTCGCTATAGAAGCTTGTTCACCAATTTACATGAGATATAAGGGATAAAAAAAATTAAGTCCCAATTGACATAAGGACATCGTGACATAAAAAGCCACGCCTCCTTGCTAACTAAGTTGAGCACTCGACATTATTCAAAGTTCATACTCAAGACTCTTTGCTCAGACAAACTTATTCTTACCATTGAAATTGTTCTAAAGCGCACAGTATGCGGTAGCAAATAAGGGTAAGCTGAAGTGAAACCATGTGTTGAATGAAAATATGGCGTCTGTTCCTAAGAGTTGCAGTAATTACTGATTAAGAATGTGACTATGATTTGTTTGTTTGGATTATGATATAGATGCTGTTGCAAAGTTGAAAATTTGCATCAGTTCAACTTATATGAGAGTTATTTTAGAAGTTGAGAAAAAAAATTAGTAAGATAGCTTGGGAAAGTTTTCGAAAATAAATTTTGTTAAACGAGACAAAGTCAATTTCTCAAGAGCTTAAAATGTCCAATCCCTACTAATATTATAAATGCGAAAGTAACTCTGTCTGTCTGTCTGTCTGTCTGTTACGCTTTCACGCCTAAACCAGTGAGCTGATTTTGATGAAATTTGGTACAGAGATAGAATAGACCCTGAGGAACAACATAGGCTACTTTTTATTCGGGTGCGGGAAGTAGTTCCCACGGGAAGCGGGCGAAGTCGCTGGCAGAAGCTAGTGTGCTATAAATTAACGCTCAGCTACACCAAAATTATTCGTATTGCCAAAAAAATTACTAATTCCCTATTATCAGAATTTGAGCAAACCTTTTTTTAAATATATGTATGTACTTTCTACCAAACACACGGTCTACCTCCCATGCAAATCGCAGTCTCGAATGGGCGGAGATTCGAAGCATCCTTGAAGCCCCAACGCGACAATTTGGACTCCTATTTGTCAAATTAACAGCTAAGGGAGACAGGGCCTTCTTAATCACGTACAAACATTTTAATAAACGCCTCCGAATGTAAATTATGTAAGTTGCCACTTTGATTTTGAAGGGAAAAGAGGAAGTAAGGAGCTTGATGGGAGGTTATTTAATTAAACTTCAGAAGTGTTTTTGGCAGGAAAAAAGTTAGTAAGAATTGATTTTATGAATCCGTATTATGCTATAGGAATTGATCGTGTCAAATATGTAGATGGTAAAAGAAAATGATTCTTTAAAATCTACGCATAGTAATAGTCTTCTTATAATAGAATAGATATAGGATATAATAAGATTCATTAAAATCTAGGTTAGCAATAGTGGCTAACTTTGTACTTTCTATACGAAATCAATAGAGCGGGGAGTTTTGAAGGAACACTATCTAAACTTGCAAATAAAATACCTATTACCTAAAAAATCCTTGGCATCATTTTCACCCCTATTTTCGCAAACCTATTGGAATCCCCACAAAACCATCATTTTCCTCGTCTCCACTTTCACATGGTAACCAGATCCTGGCCGCGAGCATATTATTGCGACGTTAATGGGTTTGTGGCCGGCAGCGCGTGCGCCGATAATCTACGGCGCGGTAAATCACTGTGTGACCTGTGCTATCGCACATCGGTGTGTAGGGCTGCCGAGGAGTGATAGCAAACTGTTTACTATCATATATATGGTATCTGCTGTGGTATTATTAATGAGACGGCACTTTCTATGGATTTATATTACATTTGTGATAAAGCAGCTGCAAATTTTAAAAAATAATGACACCGCATGCACGAGGATAATTTGCCAAACAGAGATGGTGCTAAAATTTATCCACGCACTTGCCCAAGAAGGATAATTCGCAATATTTAATACGTCTTGTGATATTATTCTTTGTTTATATTTGCTGGTANAGACCCGCTAGTGTTGCGCTCCGCCCATCACTAACGAGGCCCTCGTCAGAACGACACTCAACCGTTTCACAATTCACTAATAGCACAAACAATTGCTTTGTAATTATTTATTGCTGTTGTATGTATTTGAATGGCTTTTGTAATAGCTGGTCATGTTATTTGGAAAAAATATCCATACTAGAAAATATTGTCACTATAAATACTTTATCAAACTTTTTGGTTATTAATATTCTCAAAACTGTTTTATAAACACGATGAAATGCTACTAATTACAAATGTCTTTACTCGCTATAGAAGCTTGTTCACCAATTTACATGAGATATAAGGGATAAAAAAAATTAAGTCCCAATTGACATAAGGACATCGTGACATAAAAAGCCACGCCTCCTTGCTAACTAAGTTGAGCACTCGACATTATTCAAAGTTCATACTCAAGACTCTTTGCTCAGACAAACTTATTCTTACCATTGAAATTGTTCTAAAGCGCACAGTATGCGGTAGCAAATAAGGGTAAGCTGAAGTGAAACCATGTGTTGAATGAAAATATGGCGTCTGTTCCTAAGAGTTGCAGTAATTACTGATTAAGAATGTGACTATGATTTGTTTGTTTGGATTATGATATAGATGCTGTTGCAAAGTTGAAAATTTGCATCAGTTCAACTTATATGAGAGTTATTTTAGAAGTTGAGAAAAAAAATTAGTAAGATAGCTTGGGAAAGTTTTCGAAAATAAATTTTGTTAAACGAGACAAAGTCAATTTCTCAAGAGCTTAAAATGTCCAATCCCTACTAATATTATAAATGCGAAAGTAACTCTGTCTGTCTGTCTGTCTGTCTGTTACGCTTTCACGCCTAAACCAGTGAGCTGATTTTGATGAAATTTGGTACAGAGATAGAATAGACCCTGAGGAACAACATAGGCTACTTTTTATTCGGGTGCGGGAAGTAGTTCCCACGGGAAGCGGGCGAAGTCGCTGGCAGAAGCTAGTGTGCTATAAATTAACGCTCAGCTACACCAAAATTATTCGTATTGCCAAAAAAATTACTAATTCCCTATTATCAGAATTTGAGCAAACCTTTTTTTAAATATATGTATGTACTTTCTACCAAACACACGGTCTACCTCCCATGCAAATCGCAGTCTCGAATGGGCGGAGATTCGAAGCATCCTTGAAGCCCCAACGCGACAATTTGGACTCCTATTTGTCAAATTAACAGCTAAGGGAGACAGGGCCTTCTTAATCACGTACAAACATTTTAATAAACGCCTCCGAATGTAAATTATGTAAGTTGCCACTTTGATTTTGAAGGGAAAAGAGGAAGTAAGGAGCTTGATGGGAGGTTATTTAATTAAACTTCAGAAGTGTTTTTGGCAGGAAAAAAGTTAGTAAGAATTGATTTTATGAATCCGTATTATGCTATAGGAATTGATCGTGTCAAATATGTAGATGGTAAAAGAAAATGATTCTTTAAAATCTACGCATAGTAATAGTCTTCTTATAATAGAATAGATATAGGATATAATAAGATTCATTAAAATCTAGGTTAGCAATAGTGGCTAACTTTGTACTTTCTATACGAAATCAATAGAGCGGGGAGTTTTGAAGGAACACTATCTAAACTTGCAAATAAAATACCTATTACCTAAAAAATCCTTGGCATCATTTTCACCCCTATTTTCGCAAACCTATTGGAATCCCCACAAAACCATCATTTTCCTCGTCTCCACTTTCACATGGTAACCAGATCCTGGCCGCGAGCATATTATTGCGACGTTAATGGGTTTGTGGCCGGCAGCGCGTGCGCCGATAATCTACGGCGCGGTAAATCACTGTGTGACCTGTGCTATCGCACATCGGTGTGTAGGGCTGCCGAGGAGTGATAGCAAACTGTTTACTATCATATATATGGTATCTGCTGTGGTATTATTAATGAGACGGCACTTTCTATGGATTTATATTACATTTGTGATAAAGCAGCTGCAAATTTTAAAAAATAATGACACCGCATGCACGAGGATAATTTGCCAAACAGAGATGGTGCTAAAATTTATCCACGCACTTGCCCAAGAAGGATAATTCGCAATATTTAATACGTCTTGTGATATTATTCTTTGTTTATATTTGCTGGTATTAGAACATGTAATGCAGGGACACTCAATACTGAAAGAAAGCTACATAAAAGTTATGCAAAGAGAAAATGTCTATTAATATTATAAGCTGAAGAAGTTGTTTGTATGTTGGTTTTGTGGAGCTAAATGGTCTGATTTGAAAAAATATTTCAATGCTAAATAGCCTATCTATCGAGATTACATGTCGATGGTTTTACAGCAGGTGAAACCACGACTGTTTTATTTACAAACATGTAACATCCTGACAACCCTATGCACCTGGGGTCGTGAGCTTTATTGAATTTAGCATATTTCGCTCATATCGAGACATCGAGCTTGCATTGTCCCAACACTACCATATGTGTACAATATTGTGTTGCTGTTCATGTTTGAAATTAGTGGGATTATAGGCACTGATGCCGATTTATTATTAAAATCTGAGATGTTTATGTGCTTTTAAATTTAAAAGTCTTGCAAACAGTCTTCTCTAGTAGATTATAATGTTGTCGAAGTTTTTGTATGTGTGTGTATATTGTCTTCAGTTTATGACACTTTATGTTATATACCTAAATATTGACTCCTCTTTTGCAGGAAAATTCAAGTAAAAGGCTGTCTTTCCATCAGAACTGAGTGAGTAAGTTGAATTTTGTGAAGATCGAAATAATCTAGTCTCAGGACACTCCTTCAAGCCACAATGTGTTTTTTAGAAACAATTGAATTGCTTAAAGATTTTTGAAGAAGACAGGACCCAAAAACTTTTTTGAATCTACTACTATAAAGCTGAAGAGTGTGTTATTCATCGAGGTGCATGCAATAGCTACCAAGGCACGAGGGGGTCTTTCGTGACTTTTAAAGATAAGCTTATTCAATTGTTATTTCAGATATTCACAGTCACATTTATGAAAGTACAGTAGTTTGTCCTCTTGTGTTGCAATAGTGCGTGATTTACTGAGGCTATCAACGATTGCAAACTGTGCGAATAGTTTGGTGACTAACCTATTGGCATTTAATATCATTGTAAGTATCTACTTCAGTATCTGAGGTAAGCGGCTCAATGTCTGAAGATGAAAAAGTTAATACAAACTTAGTGTTAAGATTCGTGAATCATCAATATCAAGCGTTTTTTTTTTTGGTAGGCAATCAGCATGATGGCGTCCTAGCCGATTGCCGGCCACGGCGGCTGTTCTCATATAAGGAGATCAGCCAGCTTGCGCACGACATATTATAGTGCACAAGCATTTGCGCAGACACAGGTGCACTCCCTATTCCCTCACTCTCATAACCCGATGGGACGGCAATCCGACAAGACCGAAGAGAGATTAGGCGCAGGACCGACATTAACGTGCTCTCCGATGCACGGGTGAATCAATCACCAACTTCCAACTCCGGGCTGCATTGTGAAAGTTTCTAAAACCCACAAAGCGATTTCGGCCCGTCCCGGGAATCGAACCCGAGACCTCGTGCACAGCAGTCGGCTGTGCGACAACTAGACCAACGAGGCAATCAGCATATGACCTCTCCTGCAGTATGTCCAACGTGTGGAAGTGTCAAACTCTTACTAAGTTACCTTTGTGTACCAGGACCGTGGTAAGTGTTTCGAACAATCCTGCAGTCCTGACAGCTTCTGGCCCTAGTAGGCTCCACTAAGAAGCTTCTGACTTTTCATAAAACTTTTAATGATTCTAAGAAAACTTTAGGTACTTCTAATATGTATACCTGCCCATCTGATCTATAACAATACCAGCCATCGTACGGAAGTAATTCATCACTAATCACTAATGTCACCAATCCTACACACAAATGATATACTACAACAATATCGTAGATATTTGACATGATTATCAAACCCAGAATACATTACGGCGTTCCAAAATCACCGTTCCAACAGTGATTTGTAACAGTGATTTAGTATCGCCGACAGTATGCGACCGACATACAAACATATTATTAGTAATTTATGTGTTAATGGTGTAGTGACATGATTCAGGTGTTAGATTTATGATCATTGTACGTTGATGATTTCATTTTGGCTCGTTGTAGTTGTGTGAGTTTGATTGTCAAATGCATTGTTATGATACACTAGCTTCCTCCAGCGGTTTCACTCACTTTTTGGGGCAGTTGGTGTAGATGATAACAGTTGTAAAATGTCTAATTCTTTAAATTACGATTTCTTTTTGAGTTTAAGATAACAAGTCGCAGAAAAGCAATCAAAATGTTCGAGAAAATGACTTGAATTGATCGACTATAGGATACCTCTTCCTCTTCTCTCCAATGTAAACCTACTTAGGAACAAAATAGGCGTGTCATACCCATCACGAACGCTTCCATAAATAAAAGATCCCCACATCTAAACAACCAGCACTATATTATTATCTTCAAACTAAAATAATGAACAACACCTCGGAGCAAAACTAGAAGTAAATCATCTACTAACAGAACTAAAATCGAAATTAAATTTCCATCTTCCGCCATATCTGTAGGCAGTAGGCAGGTTGCTCTCACGACCTGATATTTACGAGTGCACCACGAACCTGGACATTATTTATGTCTTTGTTCCCCCATTTTTGTAACGATATTTATTGTGTACCAATATATCAAACTGGAATCTTAAATATTGGCTTCTGTTTGGAAGTTTTTATTGAGGATTCTTTATTTTGTTAGATTGATAGCAGTTTTGATAGTCTACCTAGTCTTACTAGCACTGTTTTTATGATTGGGCTTTGGAACCTGATCAGGAAGTATAAGCACCATTTTATAGGTTGCAGATAGAGATAGATTCTAAATAGTTATCTAACAGATCATGCCATAGAAGTGGTTTTAATTTTAATCAATTTTCTATGGCGTGGTCTGTTATATATGTAACTATTCAGAACTTTATGTAGAACATGTGAAATTGGCCGTAAGTTTAATTAGGAACCTTTTGTCGCAGAAATCTTTTTCACAACACCCAAAAGATGTAAATACCAAAATGAAGACCAGATTATTTTAGAACAGCCTTGGAGGAGGCCTATATAACTGTGTATCTAACAATTCACTGACTAAATAAGCAAGTGCTGGACTTGTAAGTTTGATTCTTTTGTTAAATAAAGACAGAATTCAGTATCCGCATACAAAGTTAGCTTAATGCTATTTATAATAATGGTTCCAGCAATGGGCAGGTCAGTACAAGGTGCTGATATATTCCTCAAACTGTCGGCTCGGACAGAGGGGTGTGCCGACGTCAAACGATACATTTACATGTGAGCGAAACATTTGTATAATTTTATTACTAGTGGTACAATGGGAGCGGTGCTCTTGTTAACTTAATTTTGAGTAATGTGGTTTTGTCAAACACAGTCACTAATAAACTACAGGTTTTGTTTTTAATAATCATCTTCTTCGTCCTTTCTTTTTGTACTTGTTTCTAATATTTTATATTCTTTCAAAACCCGATTTAAAATAGCTTAGTTTTATATTTTGTATCGCTCGAAATTTAATTCTCTGAACAAGCTGGAGTTGAAGCAGCATTCTTTAACAGTACACCTTGAACACCAAGGGCTGATAAAGAGAGCTAAGGTTCCCTGAGACAAGTTAACAGACACTGGAGCAATTTCACTTTCACCCAAAACATGACCAAATAGCATTATGAATATGAGTCTGTTTGAAGACTGTGATACTCTCTGTTCAAATAACTGTTGACGCAACATCAACTTCATCACCCTAAATATACCGAAGCTTTGTTAATATAAGCAAACTAATACGGATTCATGCCACTTTGGCTCGTTAGATTACCCATCAATTTCCATAAATACAAAAAATTACACCATTACAATTTCCCTCTCGTTGTGCCTCGTGACTTCTTGCGCGCTGTCGGGTCGAAACGCCTCTTTCATGTTCAAAATCAGATACGCGCCGATTTATAGCAACCCGCCTTAATTGCGGCCCGATCAGCCGGTCGCATCAATTCAATTTGTTATTATGAACACATAATGTGAACACGGACCTTTTGAGGCAGCGAATTTTGTTAGGATTGGTACGATAAAGTTTGAGGTATTTTCTATTCTAATACTGGTATCTTTTTGTAGAGGTGAATGCTCCTCTTCATCATCTTTGTCAGCTGTGGCATGAACTTGGTTATTCAAATAGTAAAGATGCTTAACAGCCTTTAGTCAGATTATTTTTTCTTCTTTTAGACCACCTACACTTTGCCTAGTTCTCACATTACCCATTTTATCAGACCATCTAACAATAAGGACTCTTTTAACACATTATTTTAACCATTTCCTAAGGAAGTCCACAAAGAAGCTCAAAGCGTGTGGACTAACATTTTATAGAGCAATAAAGTAGGTGGAGCGCCATTCGGACCACCTATCGCAGAGCTATCGCAACAAATTGCGTCTGATGTATCGCCCGCTATTATTGCGAACACTATTGTTTTTAGGAATAGGAGACAGTCCTGGCTGAATTTTTGGATTTGGAAGGATTATCGTATCTAAAAGTGAAAAGAAGAGGGAGTTAGGTTTTGGTAACTTTTGTCATTCATACCTTTCAGTTGAATGTGATTTTGTGGATGATACCAATACATGGGAAAATATATATCGCTGACGTTTTATCCATACTATTTCTGCGTCCTATATGTTAGACAAATTATCTGAATATCAAAAATTACATAATTGTTGACAAGAAGTGTTTTTAATTATAATTTAATTTTTAACACTCGCGCAGCATAATGTTACTAGACAATAGACCACCAAAAACTCATCAATTTACAACCACACACGGATAAACAGACACACAAAACCGGGAACCTATCCCACAGAACACGAAAACAAACAGTCACCATTTCGCTGGCTGGCCGCTACCCACAGCTAGATTTTATCGCTCCTTCCAACCATTAAAACGGCCATAATGAAGTTTCCCCACGGATAATGCACTGAAGCATTACACCATGATTTACAAGCCGGCAATAAAAAGAATTTAAGGGATGACCCGGGATAGTAAAAATAGCGGCTCGGGGCGAATCGACATCGTAAAGATGAGGAATGTAGGGGCTAGTGTGTTTTATGTTGGCAATTTTATTATATCATATTGCATTGGGGTGGAGGCTTTTATTGCGCTTTCTTAGATATTTGTGTGTGTCCATTTAATTTGGGAATAATAGCGTGTACATTTCCTGTGGCTGTCGGCATCATTGTCAGCTTTATTGATACCAGACATATGTTTCTCATGTGTGTCTTATTATTTAGTATTTACTTTGACGCTTCCAACATCAGCCTGCAACAAATCATCTTCTTCATCTTGTTGACAGTCATTTTTATGTGCGTTATGTTTACGACATATTTATCTGTCGTTATGGAAGTAATGGTAACTCTCATACAATTATCGCCAAACGACAAAACAGGTGATAGAAAAAAATAATCATTAATTTCCACTCTTCTGTAATCCTTACTTGATTTTAATTAATAACAAGAATCACGGACCCCCATGTATTGTACTTAATTCCCTTCACAGTTGCGCTCCGTTGCCTGCCAACCAAAATTCATGATCATCAGAATATCATTATGTTTCAAAATGGACGTATTCCGCATAAAAACATTGTTTAGAACCATTGAATACAATTCGATCTTAATAACAATAGCTTCAAATACTTAATACGGCTATTGAATAAAACCAAATTTTGTATCAATTTCAAATCATGCCGGGATTATTTTTGACCTCCTGTTGCGAGAGACCCCTTTCTGCTGAACTTTGAAAATAGGGCACAGATTAATCGAAGTAGATATGCCGATGTCGTGTTGGGTTAAATGCCTATTTATGGCAAGTTTTCTTTTAACTACTGATGAGATTTGCAAAATTATTTCAGTGTTAGATAGCCTATTTATCAAGGAAAGCTATGGACTATTTTTTAGATAAGTGCGCGAGCTGTTTCCTACCAAACGTAGGTGAATCCGCTGACAAGTATAAAAATTAAACCACTCCAACCAGTCTACCATAAAGTCTAATCTATGAGCATAATACCCAGGACCCCCGCAAGCTCCCTGCGGGAATCGAACTCGCTACCCACCGTATTATAGCCGACGTTACACTCAATATTAAGCGTAATGATGAAGCGGTTCCTATTACTGATTACTAACTGAATGACGAGGGGTTTCTGTTTTTTGTTAGTTATTACTGTGAATATCAATTTTGAATTTTGGGTGTAATGGTAAAGTGATATGGCTTAATTTTTAAGTCTTTTGCTACCAAAACGTAATTCTATTTATATTTTAGGATGTAATTTCTCTTCCTTTTCTAATTATCTATATCAATCTCCTTGGATATGAATGACGGATTAAAGGTAAAGGAAAATATTTCGAGGAAATCAGAACTATAAAGTCTGAAATTACCAACCCATATTGAACAAGGGTTGAGAATCTTTGTCTGTGCTAAAGGTGGACAGTGCTCAGCAGCAAGATGATCAAAAAGCTGATGATCTTATTTCTCAACGTTACACTTTGGAACCATTTCAATTAAGGTAATTTTAATTCCAATAGTTACATAAGCTTCACTACTGCTTGCAATACCCTGGGTTAGATTACCCCGGCTGGAAGAAATGTTAAACAATTTCTTTCTGAATCATTTTTAGGAGGCCCTTAAAAGCTATAGTTCTGGTTTGTTTTACAAATATTGTTCCATTCAACGCTATGACTTTCATTTTCAAAAACTTTTGAATTCCTTAATAAACTTAAAACAATAGCCTAAAAGAAACAATTAACCGCTAACCTTTTCAACAGCACTAACCGCCTCCAAAACCAACACAAGCGAAGTCATACATCACAGTATAGCGTGTCCGCCGAACATTAGTCAGTTACAGAATCAATGAGCCATTGTGCCGGTTAGTACATTAAATCCTGCACCATAACTCATGGTGGGCCATAATTTCGATCACAAAAGACCGCCCGGGCAGCCATGATTAATGCCACGACGCCTGAAATGAGATGTTCGGATTTGAGAGGTCATCATAGTTTTGATTAATTTTTGGATTGTCATCTGTGAATTTGGGAGTTGGTGTAGGTCTTCTAGTATTATCGTAACTTTTTTAACGATTTCTGTAACACCAAGAGGAACCAAGTTGTAATTTGGAGTTGAAGCAGCAACTCCAAATTACAACTTGCCTGAAATATTAAAGGGGGATTTCTATTTCTATTAGAGATTGAGTTTTGAAATTTGATCGCAAACCAAAGGATAGAAATCTAGTTGTAGTTCTAGTTTGGACTAGAAGGCTATCATGAATACTATATCCACGAACATATCATAAAAAATATAAAGATTATAGAATACTTCCTTTGGTTTAACGTTCACATTTTAGAACAACTCGACTGATCCAGGTTAAGTATATCCAACAGGTAATAGCCAAAAATACTAAAGCTACAAATAAAATATAGCGGCTAAAATATACCTCTGTATTTACTGAATAAACCTCCCCATTTTATATCGGAACTGTCCGCGGCACGATCGCTGATCCAATAGAAAACTAATCACCGCAGTTAGGGAGCTGCCGTGTCGACAAATACATGTGTCGATATATGTCAGGGTGATGTCGATAGAATAAAATGGATATCGATGAAGTGGTTGTCAGCCGTGTGACGAGTTATTTTTAAATTTAGTTTTTGTCTAAGCTTTTTTTGGGATATCTGTTTTTTGAAAAGCTTTATTGTAGCATAGTATAAAATTAGGTTTGCTGCAAAGTACCTATATCCCAAAGTATTTCTAAGAAGAAAAACTTTAGAGTCTACGATAACAAATTAGAACCTATAACAAATTAGATGCTGTGTTAAAGGAGAACTGTAAAAAATGGGCATACATTTCCCATTTGAATAAAAGTTAACGACAACATAGTTAATAATTTTCCTACTGACATTATCGAGACAATGTTATTATCACAGAAAACTGTCAGAGCCGATGGCGCCGTAATCCAGTTTCATGCAAATCTTAGAAATTATACTTTTACTCTAAAATTGAATAGATGCAACATCTAATCAGCAAAACCCATCGACATAGCACCATCCTTACAGGAAAGCACATACAGATCGGATTAGAGGCCGCAGCAACCCACTGCCCCTTTGTGAACATGACGCCGGCGGCATGACGGCTCCCCGTAATGCAGATAAGCAGTGATGTGATCCGGTGTTACTTGCATGCAGTTTGATTTACTTTGGTAAGTGTAGTTTATGTTCTGGGGTATGAGAAATAGAAGTGGTATGCAACACTTTCTTGATAAATGTTAGGTACTTACTTATAACATATGCAAGGTACAGACGAATCTGTAAAATTTTACCAATCGGATATAAAACCTCCACTTTAGTGATAAGGTTGATTTATTGAAGAAATTTGACAGATTGTGGTAGGTAGGTTGATGTGCTGTCGTCTGTACATTTATGAAATTCATTTGAGATATTTCATTATTAGATATCCTACCTAAGTATTCAAAATTATGGACGGTATGTACCTATACTTGTAGCTACGAAAGGGAAACGCTTGCAGAAAAGGTAGGTAAATGTTCTATTACCTCCAGTGATCCACTCCGAAATTATAGAAGAAATAATTTTGCAGACCTGATTGTGGAAAGACTTCAGCTTATCTATTGTGATAAAACATTATTCAAACATAAATTAACGCCATCTATCAAATATTCGTTACAACTTTGCCAAATTAATCTACCTAGAAGTTTGAAAGGAATCTCATAGATGTCGCTGTTTCTCTGAAAACATATTTTTTTAAGGTAAATATTTTCATGGCATTATTTTTAATGAAATTAATAATCTTCCTTAGTTATTGAAAAGTATGATTGTGTGTAGTTTTAGTATTTGCTTGATACTAGACTCATTAATTACCTAATTAACCGACGAACACAAACAGCGCTATCTATGATAAAATAAGGGTACTACTCGCAATGCTCTTTTCCTATACAAGGTGATGTTGGAAATAATATCTCAATTGAGTAATAGATGGCGCTTTAATAAAATATGGATTATTTTTATCCTATTTCTATGGCTGTTTAATTATAATAGTACTGAATTGGAATAATAACAAAACAATATATTTTGTTGCTAAAAATGTTAAGCAATTTGTTAGCTGTGTAAATGTAGGTACCTACCACACTACCTACTTATTTATAAAATAGGTAATATTATTATCTACTTATCTAACTAAGTGTTCGATATAGGCAATATAGGTGTCCTCTCCTCTGGGGAAATTTTTAGTAGGTATAATTTAAAAGGTAGGTACTTACGTACTTACGAACTTACCTACATTTATGATTATTTATAATTAAAATATAAGAAACATTCCTAAAACCTACCTCCAATTAACCGATTATGAAGGCAGCCTTATCAGAGTTGATTTAATTTCTTCGTAAATTATCTGGTACAATTTTAGAGCTAGAAATAAATATAACATAACCGCATCTAAATCACCATCACTCACACGAAGAGCACGGTTCATTTGTGGGGCTTTGTATTCGCATTTATAATCGAATCCCAGTTTATCTGAAACAGATAAATCTTTTAAATACACATTCTTATCATCATATCTTAACATCCAAATTATGTATATGTAACGTAAACTTTTACTTCGAAGATGTAGATGCCCGGGTAACAGGGTTGTGGAAGTCAGACAGGCAGTCGTACGCACATGTAACGCACTGGTTCTCAGCTGCATCTGGTTGTAGGATTGTATGTAGGTAAACTGAGTGTACGGTAGATAAGTACCTAGGTAAATACCTAGATATTCATAGATTTTCAGAATTCCATACTCGCTGCAGGATTGTATGAAAAACTAGCTTCTGCCAGCGATTTCACCCGCGCCCCGTGAGAACTACCTACTCGGTGCACCCGCATAAAAAGTACCCTATAGCCTTCCTCGATAAATGGGATATCTAACACTGAAAGATTTTTTTCAAATCGGACCGGTAGCTCCTGAGATTAAGATTAATAAACAAACAAACTCTTCAGCTTTATAATAGATATTAGTATAGATTTACCGTAGCCCTGGTACGTAAATAGCTCTCAAAGCAATATGCATGGTGGGTTTAAGTCAGTAAGAGTCTGACACACCTTCACGCTGCACCCACAGCAAGAGGGGTCATAAGATGACTTTCCACTGGAAAATAAATACGATTCGATGTCCGTTTGCCGTACAAATGTCACCAGGATGTTTCTTATGAAACCTGATGCAACTAAAATTGAGGTCCTGCCGGTTTCAGAAAAATTGTATATTGTTTCATAGTTTGTGAAAAAAAAATCAGGAAATAAATTCTACATCCATATCTATCTATTTATCTATACCTACTTATAAAAACCGGCCAAGTGCGAGTCGGGCTCGCGCACGAAGGGTTCCGTTCCATTATCTATGAAAAATAAACGTACCTACAAAAAATAACTTTGTTTTTCATACAAATATATGAATAACAAAGTTATAGTTTGCGGTTACTGAAAAAGTGCTATAACTCAAAAACTATTGACTGTATTTCATTCAAACCAATTTTGGTTGATAGTTTTTATTAAGATCTATAACATATATTATTTTTAGATTTTTCACTTTTTTTGTTTAGAAATTACAGGGGGGGGGGACACACATTTTAGCACTTTGAAAGTGTCTTACTCTAAAATGATTGACTTTGAGAAAAAATGGTTTTAGGAACCTCAATCTAATTTTTAAAGACCTATCTATAGACACCCCACAAGTATAAGTTAGATGAAAAAAAAAAATTTAGTTTCGGTTCCATGTATGGGGAGCCCCCCTCTAATATTATATTTTATTATTTTTGCATAAGAATCGTAAAGCGGTTAATGTAATACATTTAATTACTTACCGAGTTTGAATTGTGTAGTCTTAATAGTTTTGGAATAAAGTGGCTGTGACATACGGACGGACGGACAGACAGACAGACATGACGAATCTATAAGGGTTCCGTTTTTTGCCATTCGGCTACGGAACCCTAAAAATCTGTAGAGAGGTCAATTCTGTACATGAAATATATTTCCAAAACAACTATCAGGCGGTGATTAGGGATCGATACTGATGCCAAAAATGCAATCAGTTGAATTTTGGTCTGTCTGTCTGTCCGTCTGTCTGTCTGTCTGTCTGTCTGTATAACCGTTATAGAAACAAAAACTACTGGACGGATTTTAACGAAACTTGGTATAATTATTATTCATACTCCTGAGCAGGTTATAGTATACTTTTTATCACGCTACAATTAATAGGAGCAGAGCAGTGGAGGGAAATGTTGGGAAAACGCACTGTCGCTGACATAAGCAACATGATCCGCGAACGAAGTCGCTGGCAGAAGCTAGTGGATAATAATTTGTGTCTAGTTTGAAAATTTGAAAATTATACCTATAGAAATCAATTTCCTCAATAGTTTAATTATACCTAAGTACCTACGTTGTATAAAGTACTTAATCTAATCCGATTAATACTATATTAGGTGTCTTTCAGTCTTCATGAAAAGATAACTTTCACGATAATGATTATAAAGGTTATGTCAATGATACCTACCATAAAATCAAAATCAAAAAGCCTCAATTCAAAGTAGGCTGAAAATAGCACTTTTTGAACGTCAAAATTTCATGAGACAGCCCAAAAACGCCCTCACTTCACCACTTCCTACGTGTTTTTGCTGGGAAGAAGAAGTGTCGCAATAAACTCCTCAGCAACACATGTATGTCTATTAGATTTTATGAATCATAATCATATTATATTTATTGGAGACAGGAGTAAAATACATTATCATGCAGACCATATCTACAGACCATTACGGATGCAGTGTGACATGCGCAGCTAGCTGATTTCTTTCAAGAATAGCCACCGTGAAATAAATATCGGTCACTAAAATAACGGTCACTGCATCAACACTGTAACAGTAGGTTTAATATTATATGATAAAATCAATCACTATGACTGAGCGAATGACGTTATAGGTATTTGAGTACAAACACCTGCAAACTTTAGAACGTAGTTAAAGAGATATAATATATCGTCAGTACGAGATTAGTTATAGATAGGTAGGTACCTAACAATTTTCAATGTTAATTATATGACTGTTTGATGAACTAATTTCCCGGATCGCCATTGATTGGCATCATAGTAAAATGTATGATTTTGGAAAATACACTTGGAAAAATATGTCGTGGTCCTGAATCTACTTGACAAAGCAGAACGATGTTTTTTCAAGACATTCAAATTGCAATTATTAATTAAAAAAAAAAATTATAAACTCCCCGACAATAACCGCATGGAAAAGAAAAATAAAACTATACCTACAATTTATTAAAAACTTTTTTTTTTCAGGAAATTCGGACGTTTTGATGAAATACATACATATAAAATCACAAAATACGCCATGCACTGTCGTTCTTTAGCGGTAGTGGACTTGAACTAGGACCACATTTTACCTGGCTAATAATAGCTTCCCTACCTTAATATGATGCGCCCCATTATCGCATTTACGAACGAAACATATTTACATAAAATGTCGTTATTATTGGTCAGGCCACAAGCACAGTCTCGAAATCTGGCTTCTAATAAATGTAATCATAATCTACATAGATTACCTAATTATACAAATATTTCCTCTCTGATAATCAACTAATTCGCAATTTGCTAATATCAATTAACATGTTTATTTCAAACGACCTCATTCGAAACCAATTCTTATGGAAGGTCAAATTTAATGGATAAAGTTCACACTTGTTCCAAACTTAACAGATATCTATAACAAAACTTAAAGTACTCAATTAGGTTTGCAAAGTAATAAATAGATACCTATGTAGTCACACTTAACACTTTTATTATAAAGATGAAAGTTTGTATGTGTGTACGTTTGTAACTTCTTCACGCGCAAACTGCTGAAAGGATTTTGATGAAACTTGACAGTCACATAACTGAGACATCAGAATAATATATATGCTATCTTTTATCCGGGTGCTGGAAGTAGTTCCTTCAGTTCATCGTGAAACCGCTGGCAGAATACTGATTTGACGCCACCGTAATAGGAAGTTAACATAGATTAAATCATTGCTAAAATTTATTAGAAGACTTCTAATTCTGATAAAGATTATCAATAATCAATAATCTTTTTCTTAATTAATCAAGTAAACAGAATTTCGTGCTAATTTTCACGCACGCCACTTCAGACGATAAGACTTTATTCTTTCATTTTGAAACACAATGAAACTGATTTTCATTTATTGTTGCTTGAACCATAAAACTAAACAACTGATTTGATATACGTGGCCTTTACTGCGGAGTTATTTGATGGTGAAATACGAGTTGAATCAGTCACACCATAAAACATATAAGTTCTCTAGGTAAAATCAGTTTTTAGGCAAAAACAGAAATGAGGCCAATCTAAGACAGTGATAAAAGAACAGGGCATAATTATACAAGAAGAAGTAAGATAATGAAATGAAGAGTCAAAATCAGCTGGACAAAACATTTCACAATACGTAGTAGCAGTAGCAAATCATTATCAGATAATTATTATAATAAATTATCATAGTCTTAATAAATATAAAGACACGTACCTACTTAGTACTATCTATATCTGTCTTAGATTTGCAAAAAGTTCGATTGTATGAGTTCATTTGGTGATGATAATTAGTGCAAAAAAGACGTGTTTCATGTGTTACTGAAAATATTTGCTAATCAGGTAAGATTAACAGTAGTTTAGATAATTTATATTTGATTACTCCCCATTTTGATAGATTCTGTGTCAAGTATTTTTCCAGTGATTAGAAGAAAGATCATGATTTCATAAGCATGATAATTAACATACTTTATTATATTTAGTGATAATGCTCTTTACAATGATCCTATGCTGATAAACAATGTACTTAATCCGATCTTTAAAAGAAATTATGTACACACAATCAAAAATGTTTCTGTTAAAGCTGTAATGGTGTTTTCATAGGCAGAGAGTTAATAGACTGCAGTCATACAATATTTTAAAACCACTATATTACAATTCAAAATCATGTCAAATTTCTTTGATTAAAACCTTTCATCAAGAAGTCATTACTATCCACAAACAAAACAATTTCAACATTAATTAGTATTCTTAGAATCACGAATTTCTCAAAGTTCTATATTTAACATAATATTAATATGGAACCTTTCTGTGTATTTGTTTACTAAAGACAAATATGTCTCAAAAACCATTAAACAAACGACATTGACGTGGGCGAGTTCACGAAAGAGTCATACAGAATTACGAATAAATGACAAAAAACTTGTAAGTACAAAGGAACTCCAAAGTGAAATCAAATGAAACCAAATTGTTGACGTCATAAATTATGTAGATATCATTAGACGATAAGATCATAATGCTAATCCTTTACTCCAAATCGTTTGCCCTATCGATGGCCTTACAATTTCTAAATCACCAGATGCGTCACTGATTACATACTAACAATTATATTGCGACATTGATTCCAGAATGGCAGCTGAAGTCAAGCAAAGGGTCGTCAAAGACAGCAAAAATGAAGAAAAGACTGAATCAGGAAATAATACAAAGCCAAAATACTGGGAACCTCTAACAGATGGAGTTAAATGGATTGAGAAATATGCTTCTAATCTTGAGAATTTCTTCGAAAGACTGCCCGAATTCATCAGTACCTTCATAGCAACACTAGCTGTATTCACATTTGGAGCTACTTTAAGAGGTATGCTATTGTTTCTTTTCAGTACATTAGTCACATCATCGATAAAAGTTTGATTAGATTCTATGTCTATCAGTGTATCTGTACTAAAGAAAGCTTCATCGAGAGTACAAAGCAATAATGTTTATTGTTCTAGTTCAATGGAACAAGCGATAAGAATAAATCATATCAATGCATGTTCAATTAAGTTGTTTGTACTTAAGTTTTGACTGATTAGTTGTGTATGAAATAATGCACTTGTAGAGAGTTAGTGTATGACTTTGGGTATTTCTATTGCGTGGGTATAAAATTAGATTAGATACGTTCATCAGGTTTCATGGCTTATCCTACGCTCTGGCTTACTACAGACTGCAGATCTAACGTCTGTCATGAATCATTCATACTCGATATGAATTTAAGTCTTTATAGAGAGCCTCGTTTATAAAATTGCTTATTCTTTTACAAAACTGGGGGTTTCACCCGCGTCCCGGGGGAACTAATTCCCATACTCAGACCAAATATAGCCTATACTACTCCGGGATAGTCAAGTTTCCCAAAAGGGAAAAAAAATCAAGTTGGTCCAGTACTTTTTGAGTCATTTTGTTACAAATATACTTACATACGAATCTTTCCTCTTTATAATATTAAGTATAGATTATTATGTTCTAAATATTACGGGACGCTGTTTAATTACTGTCGCCATTCACAATTAATATTCATATTAATTATGAAATAGTGCAGGCCACTAATCACAGAGTTCTACATAGTGGGCCAATTTTAACAATGATTTATTTTGCCACTAAATGTCCGTTGTACGAAATTTATATAGATCTCGATCATTAATTAATTTAGCAGCAAATCAAGCGTTTGGTTATGACACAATTTTGATAAGGTATTTGACGTCACACATAAGCTTGGACAATGTGAAGTTAGTATCCATCAGAAACACCCATAACATTTGGATCAAACTCAAAGTATTCACGAAATAAATGTACTTAAGACTTTTAGTATTAAGTACATTTATTTCTGTAATAAATGATATTAAATGATAAGTACCGGAATCCGTTTATTGGATAATCTGAAGAATTACTTTTCATTACTCGTGAATCATTTTTGATGACATTTTAATTTAATAGGAAAAAATAAGCTTTGGTTATGTCAAATTAGCAATCAGTCCCTATATTATAAAGGCGAAACTTTATGATTGTGAGTGTGTTTGATACTTCAGACTTCGGACACCCAAACAGTAAACGAATTTTGTCAAAATTTGGTACGTATGCAGTAAGTTGACACAGGCTTATCATATACTATAGGTAGTTTTTGTCCGGGTAGTAGTTTTTGCGAAAGGCAGGTGATACTGCAGGAAGCTAATTAAAAATAAGATTTTCCAGAAGTTAAATATAATCATATAAAGTGCACGTCAAGAGCTATCATATGACATAATTTTCATAATTCTTGAGCAACATTGTAAAGTGAGTACAAACGACAGCAGGCTAATCTACCCAAATATGTAAAATTTTACTAATCGAACATTAACCTTCCACTACTGTGATAAGGTTGAAAATCTATTGAAGAAATCTGACAGATTGTGATAATTTATGTGCTATCGTTGGTACAATGTTCATACAAAAGTGCCAATACTAGTTCCGTCTTGACAACAGTAATGTAATCAGTAACGTACAATGTTGTAATCATTAAAACAAAGCTAATTGATCTGCTAGATAAGCTATCTTTGACATTGGTATTTGCGTTGATGAAACAATGGAAATGACCTGACGTACTTTGCAATATTATTTACTAGCTGTTTTCTGTGGTTCCACTCGCGTTTCAAGGAAACTTATTTTCTTTCGAGAATAGAAAGTAAGTACTGGATGACCTATACTAGTAGGTGTCAATGTAGGTACAGTCGCGGTCATTAATGCACTAGCAACTGTCAACCTCCGCAATTTTGTACTGTAATACATTGCCTGAACACAACGGATCCACCGATTACATTAACACCTATTATACAGCTAAAATAGGAACGTTGGTAAGTTGCTAGTGCATTAAAGACCCCGGACCGTACATGCACATTGTCTTTGTATGACTCGGTGACTTGACCCCTAATAAGAACTCCTGAGTTAACGCATACTACACATTGTTACTAACCTGTACCTACCTACCCCATAGTGGCGATAATAGTTTATCAAACGATAATAAAATAAGTACCTAGTTACGTACTCTCAAACGATATGTATCTAAAATTCATCTAATTGCGATTAACTCAAATTATTTATAAACTTAATTGCTTGAAGACTAATTTATCGATACTGAATTTTAAATGAGTTATCAAATGGCTGCTGAATAGGTATGTATGGTTTTAGTTGTTTCAATATTAGGAGTAAATTATTCCCAAAGCTGAAGTCCTGACATTAGGAGGCCACGGACAGCGCACAACAAATACATGGGCCAATCCAACTAGTTTATCGTTTTAAAATGTTTAATTTATAATCATCTGTGCGATCAATCATAATAAAATCGTAAACTTATTATAAGTGATTCACATCACAACCCACGCACGCAAATAAAACATGCACATCAAGTGGGTGTGATAACTATATCTTGATAATTTTTGTGATTTACTTTGTATAAGAACCTATAATAAAGAGGAAAAAAGTTCTTGTTTGTTTGTACTGAAAGTACTGAACCGATTCGAAAAATAATTTCACTGTTGAGAAGCTAGACTATCCTCAAATAACACAGACTATATTCTGTCGGCGTACGGGAAAGGATGAAACCGCAGGACAACAGCTAGTCGAATATAAAGATACTGACCGTGCAAGGCTTTCGCTGTGCATGCCTCGCAATATTTGAATATGTGACTTTACGTTTACTGGAAATAAACTATACACCAACCGTACATTAAAACCGTGAGTCCCGACTCTCATTTGAACATTACATTACATTGTGATCAAGGGTAACTGAGTGTCTCTGAATTCCTTGTTGGCGCTGTCTATGTAAAAAATTGGTTCTCAGCTGCATCTGGTTAGATTGGTAGCCAACCCCAACGTCGTCGGTAAAAGGCTAGACAGATGATGATTTGGAACCTAATAGATTTCAGAACCCTAAATATTTCTATAATGTTGACCAATAAAATTGTGAAAAAAGAAAATTAAAAAAATTAAAAAATCATTATTAAATTTAAATTACTAAACTAATTTTCATAATAATTTTCTTTGAATAAGATCTAAACACGCAAACTTAGTAAATTAAAAAACTTTATCTTGATTGACGGAACTTCTAAACCTAGCTTAGACATAAAAGTTTTGTAATTTACAAATCATAGCCAATTTACTACGTGGAAAAGTAATAGCAGTTCAAAATTTCGATGTACAGACGCCAGCACGTCCACCTACCTTCCTCGATCGATTTTAAACCTTAACACAATAGAGGAAGGTTAACACTCGATTGGCAAAATTTTTCAGATTCGGGTAGGTTGACCTGGTCGTCTGTACTGTATTCATAAACTATACAAGTTCGATACTTTACATGTTCCAAGATTTGATATCACCATGATTAAAAAAACGCTTTTTTGATTTCAGGAGAATGGGTGGTAATATTAGTGGCAGCGCTGAAGCAGCTGAGCGGTCACACACAAAACAATACAAATGTAACGACAAATGTACTGGATTTGTTTTCATCCAGAAACCTGAAGATGGAGAACTTCACCCCCATCTTTATTGGGGCACATACTGTCTCTTTCGCCATGTACTTCTTAATTGGAGGTTTCTTGCATGTGAGTTGATTCATCATCTTCTTGCCCTGTGTGTCTGTCATGTCATGTCTTCTTCTATACTCTTCTATCTGCAGACATCTCATAAGTATTCTTCGTAGCCATCATTCATCGTTTATGTGGTTTGATTCTGGTACCTATCCATTTTTCGATGTCAAATATGTCGCATCGCCGCCTTCAATTATTTCTTAATCCGCTGAGCTCATAAATAAGGTCTTGAGGGAAAACACAATGCAGAAAAAGAACGTAAAAGCCAAAGATAAATATAGGATTTTTAAGAAATAATTTAAATACAAACGTAATGTAATTTCATTTTGATTTTGTTCTGAGAACCCGACAAATATTCACTAACAACGTTTTAGATGCTTTCTCAGAAATTATTGAAAATCTAGAGCGTTTTACCTGTGGAAATAAAACAAAAAAATTAGAACATCACAAACATACATAAATTCTGTGAAATCTTCCAAATCTCTCATTAGAATATACACACACGTGCTGAATTTGAATAAAATACCTAGGTTATGTTTTTACCAGAAATTACTTTTGTCTGGGTAACTTTAAATGGTTTAAAAATATACTGGTATTCCTTAGGCATAGCCTGTATTATATTTTGTAAATGATTATGAAAATAATTCCAAAATTAATGAAATAGTTTCGATATTTATTAAACCAGTATTGGGTACAGCCTAAGCTTCCTACAAAAGGAAAATAGCTTTAATTAATGAAATCTATTTAGAATTTATTCTATATAATCTCCGCCATTTATCATGAATGTAATATTAATAGCCCTTCCGAATCCGTTCAAGACATCCCTCTTGAAAAGCAATAATCTAATAAAATCTCTTGCTTCCTTCGCAATTAATAATTGTGAATAATTAATATTTACGTCACTTAGATAAGGAACCGTTATTTTTCGTTTTAATATCGACTTTGTGTAAGCAGACCTGACTTGTGTCACATATAATGGATTTATCAAAATTACTAACATCTGTACGAGATATGGCAAAGTCATTTGAAAATGTCAATTACAGTATTTTCGCTTTACAAAGTATTAGGAATGTTTTAATCACGTCAGTATTAAAAGATTATTATTATCGTGCACGTTGATTATATTGAAATTACATTCCGTCGATGACCGGACTATAATTAAACGATAAAATGCGGTTGACGACAGATTCAATCAGATTAAAAAAAAATCTACTATAACTCGCTGTAAGCGAGTTTGACTCTATAAGCCGTGTCTAATAATTATATTCCCAAGGCGGTTTACCACTCCATCTAAAATTCCTGGCCATAAACTCCATAAGCGTTATGGCGCATTCAGATTGCGGCTCAGTCCAAAGACAATAAGGACATTTCAAAACGTTTTCATATAAATCATCACATATCACAATCATCAATAAAATATTCCCCTAGCCATGTCTCATAAATAATTAATTCTACTTCCAGTGGTACTTCTACATAAACAGAAGGCATCTAGCCAAAGAATGGAAGATTCAACCAGACAAGTGGCTTTCCCCTGAACTGGAACGCCATGAGATCATGGTGGGCACACTATCACTCACGATCGTTGGCAGCTTTTCCGCCTTCCTCGCCTGTTATATCTACAATGGCAACCCTTCTACCGTCTACTACCAGTTTAATGAGTATGGATGGTTGTGGTTCTTCTTGCAGTTCCCTGTCATCTTCTTGTATTCCGTAAGTATTATTAATAACATTTGGTTTAATAGCTTGAGTTACTTAGACTCATTTTATGTTGAGATTTGTCTATAGCTTATTGAGTTTAGACTCAATCAATGTTTGCTTGAAGGAGGCATTTGTTATACGGACTATTAAGAAGACTGTCCTATTTACTTGATTCTAAAATTGTTAAACGACTCTTGTATATTAATCAATGTTACGTGTAACTGATTATATTTACAGAAAGTAGTTCCAGGTAATTAGTCCATTAATATCCAAGTTTTTTTGCAAAAAATCTTATATTTAACTCATAATCTGTTTCTAGGACTATACCACCTACATTCTCCACCGCCTGTACCACACTCCGTGGCTGTACAAGCACTTCCACAAGCTTCACCACAAATACAAGCAGCCGACCGCCTTCTCCGTCACTGCCATCCACCCGGTGGAAATCCTTCATGTTCAGCTGACTAGTTGCCTGCCACTCTTCCTCTTCCCTGTGCATTGGTGTAAGTTTTGTTGAACCTCCTAAAACTGCTACCTGATTATTAGTAACCAACGAAATGTAAGACTTAAAACTGCGCAATAATTATATATGTATTAGAGTTTTATCTTGTCGTAAACACACTGAAGTATGAATTTCAGTCTTTCCTATATATTCAAAAATTATATCTGCAAATTGCCAATTATTTTTATTAGTACTTTACTACACTGATCACTAAATAAATATGAATTTTTACTCTTACAGTCCCTTTCTACACCGTGGCCTTGTACGTGTACTACCATGGTATCATCGACCACTCGGGCATCAACTTCAAGGCTCAGTGGTGGCAGCCATGGCAGCCTGACGCTGAGTTCCATGATCAGCACCACGAGTTCTTCCACTGCAACTTCGGGTTCAACATGTCGCTGTGGGATAAAGTGAGCGGACTAATCCTTAAAAAAACGCATTTTGTAATGTAGCAAGATAGCAGTAGGGTTACCAACAGTAGTTAATTTTCGAAATTTTTAGATTCTCTTTATGGATCCACCATTCCAGCACGACTCTTATAGTCCGAATAGCCTGACAAGTGAAATTGTGGGGTTTTCATTTTGATGATAATGAAAACCCCACAATTAAAAACACACAATAGGGAATTAAACATATCAAAAGCTTCAATAAATACCTAATCCATACTATATTTTTTCAGCTTCACGGTACTATGAGGAAGCAACACCGTGCCTACACTGAAGATACATACCACGGTGAAGCTCCTACTCTTGATAGCCCTGAGGGTAAAGCCATTTTAGCTCAAAACCCTGACATGATTGAGAGCAAAGTGCTACAAGAAGAAATACCTGAAATTCTTGAAGCTGTTAAAGCAAACACGTCTAAGACTGAACTAAATGCTAAAAAGGATAAATAAGAAGAAGAATAAAATGACACGTTCTTTTTTGATGATTATCATCCTAAAATTAAGGTAAAGCATAAGTGCTCAGGTTGTAAAATTCTTGTTCATCAAAATTCCATTCTAATCGCTGAACTATGCGATTTTGAATTCGGAATGATGCATCAAGATTCATGAAAAGGATACTTTTGCCTTACAAAGGAGCTTTGTCAATATAAGATTTCAATTTAATTAAACTGACTGAACTACAAGTATCTTGAACCTGATGTTAGTATGCTTCATTATCTACAGCAGTATTTAATTTATTTTCTTGTATTGAAAGTGCAGATACATTTGCATTATAAGAATATAAGTGAAATACATTTTGAGATTGCTGTTATTATTTTAAAATATCCTGTAAGGAATGTTATTGTGAATTTAATAATTTCATATCTGATGTGATAACTGTAGAATAGTATAGTTATAATATTTTTAAGAGGTGATTTTTGATAATTTTCATCCAATAAAGCATTTTGTTTGTTAAATTAACGTTTTTTATTTTACCTTCTGTTTCATCCAGCTTCTGAAGCTAATTATCTTCATACTAAACATCTCCTCAACTAATTTAGTCAGTTTTCTACAAAAGTGTCACGTGTTGTGGAACTCAGGTAGGGATCTACGAAAATAAGAAAAAAATAACAATCTATGTGTATTGAAATCAAACAAGTTTTATTTCACCCGAAGTTATTTTATGTTTTTTTCTTATTTTATTATTAATTCACAAAACATTATTACATACATTATTCATTTTTTTACTGAAAAGTCACGGCTCCCACACAAGTTATTTCATTAATTTGATTGTCGAAGTCTTTTCTCCTCAATATCACAAAACGGTTTATGTAACATACATAAGGGCTTAACATACATTTCCTTGTCATCAGATTTCCCTAATATACTTGAGTGCAAATAATTTATTTCAGACAAAAAAAATGGGATATTTTGACGTCACCAATTTTGAAGATTGAAACAATGCCGCATAATAAGATCCTTTTCGAAAACACTCAACATTTTTGTTCAAGTATTTATCTTCTTATATTTGAGTGTTGGAAATGTTGAAATGTAATAACGGGAAAACATAATCCCTTCATTCCAAGAATATTACTTATGATTTTTCATTTTCTTTACTGATTTAACAATAGCAGCCTACGTCAATATAACGGTCTACTAGATTCCATAATCAAACAGGGATCTGTCAGTAAAATTGCGACTACATTTACGTAGTCTAAAGTAGCCGGCGCCAGACAATGGTCAAGAAATTCAAATTTTTACATTAACTTTTTTGCTACCAGCAGCAAAATATTCAAGGATACTCTTTACGACTCTTGAAGATTTTAGAACCGTAAAGGGAGCCGTATTTCAGTACAACAATGCTTCCATCTTGGTTATTAGGCCTTGCGGAGTCTAAGCTAAGTTATGGCCTGGCCACGCAAGTTGGGCCTATAAATTTTGGTGCCTTAGTACTTATGCGCTGGCGTTGTTTATATGGTGTGCTTCTAGAGGGAAAACACTGCAATTCATATTGAAGTATATAAGCTTTATCTTCTTGTGGAAGTGAAATATGTATCGTCAAATTCTTTATAATAGAGCGGAAACAAATGGATATCAATCATTGTTGAAAAAGTTGACCTCTTTAATGACCTCTGTAAGAATAGTAATCCTCCCAGATGATGAAGATCTGGTGTATAAATATACTACTATAAGTTGACCTCCAAATTGCTTGCCTACGATGTACGAGCACCATAATAACATCCATAAATTCCGCAATACGATGTTATCTGCCACTAAGTGGACGCACTCCATTTAAGCACAAGGAAATCGCTTGCATCCCTATCGGGCGATCATAATAATTCACCGTTCAAAACAGAATTCTGCCTTTTCACGCAAACCATTTATCACTCTTGTGAGAAGGAAAAAATTGCTTTGCCCTTAGGGAGCCAAGTGAAAATAATGTGAGAACAGGGGCCAACTTTATTTGATTTATACTGTTCAGAATATTCTGTTAATTAAGCTTTGACGTGGCAGACTACGGGGACAATGGCTGACGGAGATAAACGTCGTGTGCAATTATGTTTCATTGTTCGTCCAACGTTTTTGAGGGTATCAGAATTTCTTAAGTCCTCAAAGTTCTCGGAGAAACCTGAAATCTAGCCAGCTGGCTAATTAGCTTTTCATCAATTTCCACCAACTTCTTGAAACTACTTACCTTAGTAATATAAATAAAGTTCTTGTCAGAGAAGGTAAAAACTTTCCACAGCGCAATCGAAGTCAATCAATATAAAATTAAAATAATTTCAATGGCGTAGTAATTACATTTTCGCGTCCAAATATTGCTCCCGACGGCCCGACTCTTTTTATCTAATCAAACCTTAGGCCTGAACTCCTGTTATATTAATCGAATTTAATTGGACACTCTACCCTTCTAAGAGCAGGGCTTCATTATAATTTTCTATATAAAAGTCGTGAATTCTTTTTTCAAAATTTACTTTCTGTAATTGCTTTCGATTTTATTGTTAGAGTCCTGTTTGACCTTTCTCGGATACAACAATATTGATTTTTATCCCAAGGGTCGTAGATTGTTTTTTGTTTGAACGATTTCAGAGTTATAAAAGCTTGATCTACTAGGTCAGGCGTCGGCAACCTGCGGCTCGCGAGCCACATGCGGCTCTTTGGATGGGAAGCTGCGGCTCTTTAGTTCCATACAAAAATATTGTCTTTTTTCCTATCTTTAATCCTCGAACTGATAAAATTTTTCGCGCTCGCTTCGCTCGCGCATTTATATTACATACTAGCTTGTGCTAGCGACTTCGTTCGCGGAAAATGTCGTTTATGCCAGCGACAACGGGTCGTCACAATCAAAGATCTCTCCCTTCACTGCTCTGCTCCCATTGATTGTAGCGTGATGAAGAAAGTATACTATAACCACCTCAGGAGTATGAATAATAATTGTACCAAGTTTCGTTAAAATCTGTCCAGTAGTTTTTTTTCTAAACGGTTATACAGACAGACAAAAATTCTACTGATAGCATTTTTGACAGTGGCGGCGATAGGCGTCGGCGACGTCGGCGACCGCCGACGGCCTTGCGCCTGAGGGGGCCTCGCAGAAATAATCGATATGACTTTAACTTAAAAAAAAATCGCGCGATATTTTCTTTTTACGTGTATTTTTTCCTATTTTTCCTAAAAATTTCGCGCTCGCTTCGCTCGCGCATTAACATTACTTATTGCCTGTGTGTTTTCTTTCCTTATGCTTCCAAAAATTGTGAGTAACTCCAGCTGAACAATATTAGTTGGTCTGATATATTTTCAAAATTATGAATTTTTGTGACTTGACCTAAAACTGGCAAAAGAAATCGCGCTCGCTCCGCTCCCTTTTCTTGACGATGTTCACGCGTCGAGCTGAAAAAATTTCGCGCTCGCTTCGCTCGCGTATTCATAATTTCCTTATAAGTATATTTCTTTACTTCATAAAGTATACATTATCTAAATAAATTTACAGATTGATATTATGACCACAACTCCCCCCCCCTCTAGCACAAAAGCTGGATCCGCCTTGGGGCCTCGCGAACTCGATGTCGCCGACGTACAAATTTGGTCTAGCGCCGCCATTGATTTTAGACATCAGTATCGATCCCTAATCACCTCCATATATTTCATGTTCAGTATTGACCTCTCTACAGATTTATTATAAGTATTTTAGTAGGTACCTGAGATACATTTTGAAAATTAGATATTTTTGTGACTTGACCTAAAACTGTCAAAAGAAATCGCGGTCAGTCTACTCGTGCTCTTTTCTTTACGATGTTTACACGTCGTGCTGAAAAAATTTCGCGCTCGCTTCGCTCGCGCATTCATACTACGTTTCTATGTATTTCTTCCTGTATACATTATCAAAATAAAATTATGTATTGGTACTTGACCACAACTGTATGCCCCCCCCCCTCCCTAGCACAAAAGCTGGATCCACCCTAGGCTTCGCGAACTTATGTCGCATGTCGCCGACGTACACATTTAGTCTAGCGCCGCCACTGTTTGTGGCTCTTTGAAAATTTAAAAATGTTGTAAATTGTAACTATTGGCTCTTTTGACTCAAAAGGTTGCCGACCCCTGTACTAAGTAATAAATGCTTCATTATTACGCCCTGTAAAATTGCTACATTACTTATTTAATATTTTAATTTTGCTTCCTCAAAATCCCCTTGAGTTTTTTTAAGAATTCTTATCACACGCAACTCGACTGCTACGAAACTTTTTTGTATTAATAATCATTTGGGGTGGTGCAAGTTTGTCCATTTGGTCTTCTTTTCGATATAATTTAAGTAAAAGTGCTATTATTCAAGTCATTTACAATAAGGCGGTGAGGCCCACCCAGAGATTTACAGATGATCAAAATTCTTCTCTCTTCTTTTTTACTTTTATGGCGGCAAAACTTCTGTTATTACGGATTTAAGCAGCGCCGCCTTAGCGCTTAAATCTAAAAATAAAATGAAGCTTTGAACTTCAAGTTTAAGTTGGAGGCACTTACGACAATAACAAGCTATGCGAGGCTATAGCCATTTTGCTGTTTGGGAATGGGTTAAGGCTTAAGAGCACCGAGGGTTTGGGAGTAGAATAAACAGAAAGAACTTCTTGTAGGAGTATAAACTTGACTACTTACTTAAAACTATGTGTGAAGTGACAGAAGTAGAATTTATTACATTGTTGTGTACCTGAAACGGCTATAACTCTTACGGGTCTTACTAATACAAAATGTAACGTTTTGGTGACTTTATCCTCCCACTCATATTTTTCGGGTCGGTCCGGTCGTAATTTTTAAAGACATCGTGTCAATTTACAGTCAGCCGATAATTTTATAATACTCATTATTATCTCACAACAAGATGATGCCAAGTTTGAGAGATATGGAATCGCCTAAATACTATACTTGCATTACCGAAGGTATTCTTTCACATTGCAGTGCAATAAATATGCAAGCAATTGAGGAGCTAGCCTCACAATACAATCTCTTATAATTTGGACCGTCTTTACAAAAAGAGGCACAGAATAGGGCGGAGTCAAACGCGTCGAAAGCCTCCTGCATTATGCATCGAGACTGCACCAACCTTTGACTCGCCGGTTATACGGAGCAGTTATTTCCCAAATTCTTGAAATCATAGCTCGCGTGCCAGGGAACTATATTTGGAATCCGAGGTTCTGGAAATTGTTGTGGTGGTATTAAATTTTAGGCGCATTTTTAAATGTATTGTTGTTAGTATAAGATTAAGGCGGTAAGGGTGTCTTTGGTGTACTATGATTTAATGACACTACAGCAAATGAGGTTATTTATTTGCTTGATTGGCTCCAAAAAGATAAAAAATATATTTTTCTAAATAATATAAACAAAAACGTTTCTATTTGTGAAAATATCGATAAGCCTATTATAATGTTATCGTTATCAGCCGGAACAGAAGATAAGATATTGCATAACACTACAATATCTGCTTACGAAAATCTATTATGATAAGCAGCTTATCACGACGAGAGATAAAATCTCCGGTACCTACATCTACATGACATTTACAAGGCAAATAGCCCCAATTCTGAACTTCAAGACTAAAGTAACAAAGTCAAGGCAAAGGCACGTACAAACTATAAAGTAGAAAAAAAATATTTTATGAAGTTTTCCCTAAGAATATGACACAAAGAAGTGAAGGCCGAGTTTTCTAGTTGTCGTAAAAAAGACAATAAAACATTGACGGTCGTTCACCGGACTGTGTCGTAGGGGCACAAACTTCTTCGTACGGGTATTAGGGGAACTCACATGTGCCTCTTGCTCTTTATTATAAGTATGTACGTTATTTTAGTCTATCTATACTAAAATTATAAAGGTGAAGAGATTGTTGACTTGTTTGCTAGTTATAGGTCTCTGAATTTTTTTAGAGCTTCAGCATTAATTAAGAAGAGGTATAATGTTGCTTAGTTACTAGGTTGTGGAGATCAGAGAACCAGTCGTGAAAAACTACCCAGTCAGATTGGAATTTCAGTTTCGATCTACTTCGATGAGGTAAAACAAACCAGATGCAATGATTCCATAATTTATTGTATTTTCACGACTTACCTTTATGAATATGACGATATAATTGTGAACATAGTAAATCAAATCAAATATGACAAACAAAAAATAATGAGTCTTGCAAGGAATACGTTTGTGTGGGTCCACTCTAAAACTATTCGAAGTTAAATAAAAACTGTTAGCCTGTTGTGTCGGTATCGGACTTGCGTAACAGACCCGTTCAATTTATTGCTCCGAACGTGTCCTGAACATGACGGTGGAACTTACAGCTTATGTACAACTATCTCTAACAAGGGTACGCCTGTATTCTTTACTTATTCTTTGTGTTGGCTTTATTTTGTTGTTTTTTTATTTTGTGATTCTGGAATGAAAGGATAATATTTGTCTATCATTTTATTATTGTTTGTGTGCAGTAAGTTGGTGTTATCTTTTTTTATAGTTTTTGTAAAAATCTTAGATTTAACAATAGAATAGTAAGTCGAATTAAGATTTGTTTCAGCAATTGGGTTAATAAGTCTAGAATGAGAAAAGTTTTTTCGAATTAGATCAAGATACGTTTAGGTTGTTCTAATTTAATTTCTTAAAAGTCAATTCCTGAACTTCTTGTGGTTTTAGTGGTTATTAAGTCTTTTCTAAAGATTCGTATATACAAGAAGCTTAGATAGATCAAACGTTTACGTAACACAACACACCACTCCCTCATAATTATTCATTTCTGCCTAGTTACAAATAAGACGTAATTCCTGAAACAAAGATTCAACCAAAAAACATAACCCACAATCAAAAGCTACTATCGGGCTATATTTAATAACAACACAAACATTTCTAAATGAAGTCTGAACAAACGTTCAAACGCTAACAATTGTCGGTTTTAAGCCTCTTACGAACTTATTCATAGGAAACTGTTAACTTTGACTGGCCTACATTTAACTTGAGATCTATTTAATTTTCATTTAGGATAGGTATAGAAGTTGGAATCGCTGTTTCAGAGTTTTCAAGATAGACTTTATAGTTGGAGTCGGTAGTTTTCGCTGGTAGTTCTAAGATTAAGCTTGATTCAGTTTCAACAATTCCATTTATTGCTAGTTTAGAGTCTTGCTAATTGGGTGTTTTCGTCTGCCTTGCCTTTTCTATATTGGAGTCGGCTAGTAGCTCTAGTCTTCTGTCTGCTGAGTACCAGCGTCTTACATGGAGCGACTGCCTATTTGTCACCTTCAATCTGGGCAACACCGATTTTAAGACTTTTTGGCTCTTGACTATCCGTGACGATTACCAAACATGAGAGTCTGGTCTCTCCAAGGAGAAGAAATCCGAACCAAAGAAGTAATTCTAATTTGCTTGTTAAAGCCCAAAGGCCTAAATAACCGCTTACTATTTCACGGCCTAATAGCTAAACATTAATGAAGTCTAGTAGACAATGGCGACGCACTAACGAGCCATAACCGTAGATATTACACGACAAATGGCCGCCGAGCGCCAAATTACAGCGAAATTTACTTATAATTTGTATTAATTTGCTATCATTTCGTTTGATTGCTAATTGGTGTTTTTTTTTTTGCTGTGAATGTTTTTTGTATGTGAATTATTGTATACTAACAGCAGTTTTGTTGCAGTGTTTTATACTGTATAAAAATTTTACACAATAATTTCTATTTAGGAAGTCATTTTCAGTTTATACTCGTTCAAAAATCATTATTATTTTATGGGTATCATATCTAGATGAAGAGTTTGTTTGTTAGAATGCGCGTATCATACTAACTACCGGACCGATTTGATATATTTTTTCAGTGTTTATTTAGATAAGCTATTTTTGCTATCTGCTTTCTATCCGGGTGCGCGAATTAAATAGTTGTCCCAGGATGCGAGTGAAACCGTTGGTTGAGAGTTTCAGGCCAAACTTTGACTGCATTTTCTTTATGAGGATTGAAAAGAAACTCACTTCTCGATTAATAACTCACTCTTCTAAAAATAGTAGAACTTTCTTCTCCGCAAGTAATATAATTTTGATATTTCAATTACAACAAAATCGTATTCGTTGTAGTACAATAATATTATTGTCATTCAAGAATATAAATAAATATTATTTTACAATTTGCGATTTTCCTCTATTTTATAAAGAATGAAGTGGCCGATGGAATGAAAATACTGACTGACATTTTGGATCAAGATATTAATATTTTTTTACCGTTTATTTGTATCCGTTTAGCAAGGACACTGAAAGATAGGTAGCCTGAAAATGATTATGGTAAATAAAAAGTAAATTGTAAAACTGATTGATTTTAAGAAAATTTACCTATTCAATGAAAACCGTTAATGACAGTAACTAGTTATCTTTTTCAGCTTCGGTTAAGATCACTGAAGTAGTTAATTATTATAAAAAATCATATTATATTTTTTAGTTTATAAAATCCATTTTCTGAGAACTTATTTAGAAAAATAAATTTTACTTAACTATGAACAAAAGTTTGTTTAAGATGATAATAAAGTTCCCAAGTATAAACTACTTAACCGCCGTTACCAACTTAAGTAAGACTATTATTACACACCACTTACTACTTAACTTCAGATTAACGAGGTATGTAACTGGAACTTAATATACTGCTAAGTATTTGATATTAAGGATTTATTTTCTTTAATCTGACGATTGATTCATTGANGATCAAGATACGTTTAGGTTGTTCTAATTTAATTTCTTAAAAGTCAATTCCTGAACTTCTTGTGGTTTTAGTGGTTATTAAGTCTTTTCTAAAGATTCGTATATACAAGAAGCTTAGATAGATCAAACGTTTACGTAACACAACACACCACTCCCTCATAATTATTCATTTCTGCCTAGTTACAAATAAGACGTAATTCCTGAAACAAAGATTCAACCAAAAAACATAACCCACAATCAAAAGCTACTATCGGGCTATATTTAATAACAACACAAACATTTCTAAATGAAGTCTGAACAAACGTTCAAACGCTAACAATTGTCGGTTTTAAGCCTCTTACGAACTTATTCATAGGAAACTGTTAACTTTGACTGGCCTACATTTAACTTGAGATCTATTTAATTTTCATTTAGGATAGGTATAGAAGTTGGAATCGCTGTTTCAGAGTTTTCAAGATAGACTTTATAGTTGGAGTCGGTAGTTTTCGCTGGTAGTTCTAAGATTAAGCTTGATTCAGTTTCAACAATTCCATTTATTGCTAGTTTAGAGTCTTGCTAATTGGGTGTTTTCGTCTGCCTTGCCTTTTCTATATTGGAGTCGGCTAGTAGCTCTAGTCTTCTGTCTGCTGAGTACCAGCGTCTTACATGGAGCGACTGCCTATTTGTCACCTTCAATCTGGGCAACACCGATTTTAAGACTTTTTGGCTCTTGACTATCCGTGACGATTACCAAACATGAGAGTCTGGTCTCTCCAAGGAGAAGAAATCCGAACCAAAGAAGTAATTCTAATTTGCTTGTTAAAGCCCAAAGGCCTAAATAACCGCTTACTATTTCACGGCCTAATAGCTAAACATTAATGAAGTCTAGTAGACAATGGCGACGCACTAACGAGCCATAACCGTAGATATTACACGACAAATGGCCGCCGAGCGCCAAATTACAGCGAAATTTACTTATAATTTGTATTAATTTGCTATCATTTCGTTTGATTGCTAATTGGTGTTTTTTTTTTTGCTGTGAATGTTTTTTGTATGTGAATTATTGTATACTAACAGCAGTTTTGTTGCAGTGTTTTATACTGTATAAAAATTTTACACAATAATTTCTATTTAGGAAGTCATTTTCAGTTTATACTCGTTCAAAAATCATTATTATTTTATGGGTATCATATCTAGATGAAGAGTTTGTTTGTTAGAATGCGCGTATCATACTAACTACCGGACCGATTTGATATATTTTTTCAGTGTTTATTTAGATAAGCTATTTTTGCTATCTGCTTTCTATCCGGGTGCGCGAATTAAATAGTTGTCCCAGGATGCGAGTGAAACCGTTGGTTGAGAGTTTCAGGCCAAACTTTGACTGCATTTTCTTTATGAGGATTGAAAAGAAACTCACTTCTCGATTAATAACTCACTCTTCTAAAAATAGTAGAACTTTCTTCTCCGCAAGTAATATAATTTTGATATTTCAATTACAACAAAATCGTATTCGTTGTAGTACAATAATATTATTGTCATTCAAGAATATAAATAAATATTATTTTACAATTTGCGATTTTCCTCTATTTTATAAAGAATGAAGTGGCCGATGGAATGAAAATACTGACTGACATTTTGGATCAAGATATTAATATTTTTTTACCGTTTATTTGTATCCGTTTAGCAAGGACACTGAAAGATAGGTAGCCTGAAAATGATTATGGTAAATAAAAAGTAAATTGTAAAACTGATTGATTTTAAGAAAATTTACCTATTCAATGAAAACCGTTAATGACAGTAACTAGTTATCTTTTTCAGCTTCGGTTAAGATCACTGAAGTAGTTAATTATTATAAAAAATCATATTATATTTTTTAGTTTATAAAATCCATTTTCTGAGAACTTATTTAGAAAAATAAATTTTACTTAACTATGAACAAAAGTTTGTTTAAGATGATAATAAAGTTCCCAAGTATAAACTACTTAACCGCCGTTACCAACTTAAGTAAGACTATTATTACACACCACTTACTACTTAACTTCAGATTAACGAGGTATGTAACTGGAACTTAATATACTGCTAAGTATTTGATATTAAGGATTTATTTTCTTTAATCTGACGATTGATTCATTGAGAAGAGCTCGTGGCTAAGTCAAAGCCGCGCGGATCGATCGATCATAAAGTTAGGCAACGCTTGGTAGGGTCGGTCCGTGGATGGATGACCATCTTATCATAACGAGATCTTCCGTGTTTTTGAAGGGACGATAAACTGGTGGGTGCCGGCTGTCATTTGACCCTCTTTGGCAGTCGTTACGGATAGTCAGGAGCTAAAACGTCTGACATGACAACCAGTCCTACCAATGGGTATCGGGTTGTCCGGGTAACCGGGGTGTGGCAAGCAGTTACTCCATGTAAAACACTGATTCTCAGCTGCATCCGATTAGACTGGAAGCCGACCCCAACATATGTAGTTGATAAAAGGCTAGGCAGATGATGTTTTCTTTAATCTGACTAGCTTTTGCCAACGAGTTCACCCGCATCTTGAGGGACCTAGAAACTACAAAATATACTTATAACTGTGGTAAACAAGGTACAGTCACTAGTCCCTGCTTTTCAAAATAGTGAGTAAAAGAATTATGCTGTACCTACATAAAAGGTAAACGAAGAATAAAATACCATTTTTCAAATACTTGAAACAGTTTGTATCTAACACTTGTAAAGGCAAGAACGTTCAAATCGAATCCCATTTGTCTGTAAGCACAATACCATCAGAGAGGTTCAACCAATCCAATATCTATAAAAGTACACATAATTTTCTAACAAAAAAATCCTATTATCTTTAATACAAAACCTTCAGACACTCACATCTTTGTACATTGAACCAGTTGGAGCCGCCATGAGTACAAATCTTTATGAAGGTCAACCTACATGAATCTATCAAATTTTACCAATCGAACATTAACCTTCTACTATTTTGATAAGGTTGAAAATCGATTGAAGAAATTTGTCAGATTGTGGTAGGCTGATGTAGTACAAAATCGAGTACAAAACAATCTGCCAATTCACGCATGAGACCGATACAATGCAACAATAGTTATAGCTCACTTATACATTTTTGATTATATCACTATACACACACACGATAAAATTATTACAAGCTCAAGCACACACTTTAGTAACACGTGTAATATTATAAGTATGAGTGGCGCTTTCATACATTTGACAGAGGGGTGATGTCAATGGCGAGTCCAGTTGGTTGCATTCTCAAAGCTTCAGATTTGAATCAAGACTGAAGATTTTTCGCCAATACGATTACGAAGCAATCTCACTGGATTTACTGAGATTCTGGTACAAATACCTTTGTATTGATGGTTCCTTTGATTTCAAACTGGTACTGTTGTGTATGAAATTGCTCGTTCCCTTATTACGGTCATAGGGTAGAACTTTGAACAGAGTAACAAAACATTTTGGAATCCTTTCGTAAATCTATAAATAGGGTGATAAAATTGTTCCTAGAAAAATCTACCTTTGGATACCTCCTACGCAATATTTCTGAGGTTTATACAGAACTCGTTCATTCTAGTATCCGAAAATATCCTTCAATAGTATCTCAATCTATTGTTTGTTTCAGAGCCTATTTGTTCAGGTAGGAAGAAAAATAAAAACATTTCTAAATACACAAGCACTTTATCATAGCAATACATAGCGTTTTAATTCGCAGTTATTAAAATTTATGTTTCCTTAATACTCCTATTCTTTGAGGAAAATACAAAAGAAAATTATCTTCATACGGAACCAGAGATAGGAGAAAGTGTTGAACCACACGTGCGAAGTTATCAAAACGTAGATTGCGTTGCAATACATTGCTGGCTTTCATCAGTGTGCGTGACTTGGGCACGAGACGCGACTAGAATATTATTGTCTTCAATGTCGGGTTAACGCCTTTTCGGCTTTCAAAGTTTTGCTAAAGATTAGGCTGTAGGAAAATTAATATTGTTCAATAGGTATTATTTTTCCGTGATCTCAGTCGAAGCTGTGGGATTAAAACTATAGATCCACCTTAGCTTGCGTACCTTATAACATTAAAATCACTTTTGGCAAAAACAAACCTTTTTATATAATTTGGTGTAGTAAAAGTATTTCTGGGGACGACTTGTTAAATCATTGTAGTAGTTTTAGCAGTTATGATAGGACAGAAAGTCTGACAAACAATCTTACCAAGAGGCATTGCCTTGTGCGGGTAACTGGTTTGAGAAAGTTAGGTAAGGAGTTACTCCATTTAAAATACTCCCAAACTCCATGTAAAATATTCAGCTCCATCCCGCTTGACTGGAAATTGATTCTGGCGTTATTAGGAAAATAAATTAAATGTTTTTAACAGAATTTTCATCTGATCGATTGAACTTCAATGAATGGCAACTTTCAACAATGGTCCTTAGAATCTTACGAACGTCCAAATTTTCCACAACGACTCCCTGATCGTTCAAACAAAAATAACTTATTGAATGCGGGGGAAACACTTTTTCATTGGCAATTCGATTTATATCGTCTACGACATCTTGCACTTCATAATTTTCTTCTAATTCTTATTGTGTTGCAGTAAGGTCGATTTTTGCGTGATTTGTGATTTTCTGATGGGGATTTTCGGTGTTTTTGGTAAATATGTTAAGTCGTTTGATCTAGACTGTGACGGAGGTCGACCGTTGGGCCCGATAAACCTTATAAAGGGACTGCTACGTTTGATATAATACCTTTGTTGCTATTACTTTTATTTGTTTTGATATTGGGCCTTGCATAGATTTGTATGGCTTTCTTAACACTTGGGACTTACTTTACACAACACACTTTGTTTGTTGATTGATGAATTCTTTTATACAGTTTACTGTTTCGAAGTTCTTACAGTATCGATATGGGTTGTTTTGTAGGTACTCAGTTAAACTTTGGCATCGATCATTATTTAGCTTGTTATCTGAAATCTGTGTATAAATACGTGCTAGTCACGTTTATTGAAAATCTGGTAAGATTATGAATTTAAAAATGCTTTAGTGTAAAATATATTTATTTGATAGTTTTTGAACTTCATGTACCTGCTCATTATTTAACTGATTAATTAACAAAATATTTATTTCTTCTTATTTAAAAGATGTACATTTTTTTATTACAATTATTCAAAATAAACAAGAAAGGATATAAATTTTAATTATTTTTTTTAATTAAAGTGGTGCTTTTAATGGGTATCCTTAAACATCCACCGCATTTTATTCCAGAAATAAGGATTTTAAATTTAAATAGCTGGTTCTTGTGTGAAAATCCCCTTAAAATTAATTCTTGTAATTTTGATTTTGTTATTCATTTCAACTTTTGATTTCTGAGATGTTTCATCATGGATGATAATCGGCCTTACCTTGGGACCAAATGGACCCAATTAATTCAATGGGATTCTGGCCCATCACGTTACTTTGAGAGCTCTATCCCCTTCCGTAGGGTTTTTTTTTGTTCTGGCTGCTTATAATGACTGCATCGAGAACTACTAACCAAAATACAGAGTAAAGAGAAGCATAATATGTAGACTGATATTAATTTCGCTTGATGGAGATGTTTGACGAGCAGAAAATAATATAAAATAGCATGACCATAAGGACAGTTTGATTCCAATGAAATTTTACTCGACTACTTCTTTCTGTGTGTTCGTATTAAAATAATATCAAATAAAAGTAGTTATGTCGGTCCCCATATTTCGTTTGTCTGAGTCGATCACGCGGTAAAACAATTTTATGTTAACTCAACCGTAACAATTTTATAGGGATCTTATATTTAAACGCGTACTTATATATTTTTTTCTGATGACTTTATTTTTATAAGGATATAGTCTACTGACGAAACTGCTCAAATACAGCTCGCTTTTATTTAAAGTATGTACATCCCCCGGCTGACATTTGAAAATATTTGGCAGTCGTTTAAGAGTAGTCGAAGTCAGAAAGTCTGACATTCAGTATTACTGGCTTGTGGAGGTCAGATGGGCAATCGCTTGATGTAAAACACTGGTTGTAACATTTATTTGTAGATTATGGACACATTTTTGGATCAATACACAAACGTAAGAAAAAAATCCCCTAAGCCACCAGCGAAATCGCAATAAATTGCAATTTAGTAAATAATAATAGGGTATAGAAAGACCAAAATATTTAATGATGATCAGAACATATAATAACTCTTCTTGGCAGTTGGGTAAGAAATTGGCTGACAATGAACTTTTGTAATCCATGACAGACAATTACAATGAAATCTTAATGCAATTGTCGAAGTAAAACCATTTACGTAAACAAACAGCGTTTTGACAAACTATACGATTAATCCTGTGGCTTTCAGGGACTTTGCTTGTTATTTATTTAAGCGTGTAAGTGATTGGAATTGGTTTTTTTTTCGTGATAAAGAGTTTAAGTTAGTTTCGAAACATTTAAGTGTTAATCTTCTGGATTGTAAGTTTACGATCCTTACAAGCTTAGTTGGAATTTGTCAAAGTTTTTTAAGGTCAACTGACAGGTCAAAGTCATCGGTAATCAAACCCAATATACTTTGTTCACACCAATTGTGTTTATGAATTCTAGACCAACAAGGCGGTTATCAAAATGAATTGTACAAAAACCCGGCCAAGTGTGAGTCGAAATCGCGTCATTATAGTGGCAACAGAAATACTATCATCTGTGAACTTTGACGTGTTTATAGTGCCACCGAATCTTTTGTGCAGTTGACAGCTGTCGGTTTGTAAGGGAAGACTAAATATTTGTACTGACTTACAGCACAAAAGTTTAACTGCACCAGAAAACGGTCAGAATTGAACTACTTATCACGCACCATAAGATGCAGCCTGGTGGCATTTATTTGTCTTTTACTTTTATGGACAGACAAATAGAGAGCAAAGTCTTAGTAATCAGGTCTCGTTTCATCCTTTGGGTATGGAACCCAAGACATCCTCCTGTCAATTTAATTTTGTAAACAGCGCAGAATGTTTTCTTTCATGCTTCTTTATCTGACACTTCACATGTAGGTAATATCCTTCTATAGCTATATTGTGTTACGTTCTTTATTTTACATCACATTTAAAGTACTATCAACAACAAAATCCAATGTGAACCGATCGCTAACATTACAAAACACTAGGAACAAGAGCGACAAAGTCTGTTCCCTAAGTAATGTAACATAAAGTACTGCGCGCAGTTTACGCCGATGTCGATACTAAACACGGCTTAAGTTTAGCTGTACGCGATTGTACATGAACAAAGTTTTTAAGGAAAGGGGTACATGGTATCGGGACACATCGATGTTGGATAGGAAGATGGGATGGATTGATGGGGTTTTTGAAATGCTTTAGAATTTAGGTACTTCAGTTTTAAGAGTTTTTTGTTGATTACGTGGTTTTCGTTCAGGTTAGGTATAATCTTTTTGCCGTCACGGAACCTCAGTGGTTTTCAAAAATGGGAGAGGTAATTAACATGCGCGTATTTGTGCTCGGAATTGAGTTGTGTATTGTATCCCGAATAACTTTGACTATGTTATAGTAGATAGTTTTAATCACTATTCTTGAGATTTGTTTGTCCCCTAAATTCTGATCCGTTTATCTGGATTGAAGCATCACTAAAATGTGATTAACGCTGTTATCACAGCCTAAAACGTCCACAGCTGGACAAAGGCCTTCCCCAGCCTGAAGGGATTTTCCCATACTCACCGTGCTGGGCATACGTGTTGATGAGCGAAAAAGTTTACCACCTACTTAAATTCCTTTTCATTCTAGTTTCCAAAGACATAGACCATAGTAGCCAAAAACCTGTATTCTAAACCCAGAATTACTTAACGTCAGTTATCCCGCTTTCAGTACATTTTCCGTAGATATTTAGCGACACGAATATATCGCTATATTGACTCAAACACGCTATGAATATTAACCCGTTTACAACTAGTTTGTTTTATGTATAACTAGCTGCTGCCTGCGGTTTTACTCGCATCCCGAAGGATCAATTTCTACATATGGAGAAAAGAAGCTTCCAACTATTCTGATGATAAGCTATATTACTGCAAAATATGAGTTTTAAAATTTTTACTTTTATATTCCTTATCCTATATTACTAGCCCGCGGTTTCACCTGCAAAGGCTAGGCAAATAAGATGGTTTCACCTGCATTATTAAAAACTACTTCTCGCACACGGATAAAAAGTACGAGTATCTTATGTTTTCAGTTGGACCCCGATCTAATTTACCTGAATCAAAGTGATGTAAAGTAATAAAAGTCATTTATTCATAAAATACATATTGAGATTCAGTACAAAGTGTTCCCCCACATATTAAGCGTATTTTGAACGATTTAGCATAATGTTACAACATACGTAAACAGGGTTATCTTGTTAATTACGCCAAGAGAACACACGTCACCATTGATTAGGGTCTTTAAATATTTATACTCTTTGCCGCGACGTAATTTTAGAAGCAGGAAATGTTGTATTTTACTTTTGAACATTAATATAAAGGGCTCCGGGAAACAAAATTACATTTATACGAAATTTTGTAAAAAAATATTTAGGGCTATTCATATTTTTTTTTAAATAAGCGAAAGAGCGCCATCTATGTTACGCAACTAACACTAATTCAGTAAACAGAACTAGAGTAGTACGTATTTTAGTAAGCAGATGGAGGTTATTCGCTAATAAAACCCTTTCCCGCTATAATTACCGCCATTGTTTCAATATTACCCAGTTAGCAACCATACAACAGTTAGGAACGAACGTAAACAACGTTAACATTGAATTAAAAGGCGTTTAATGCGATTATTCGGGGGTAATCAGGGGAGTGGCCCGAGATGAGCCGAGATGGGCCGAGATGGGGCGAAAAGGTCGAGATAAACCGGATAACCGGATAACCGGGTAAGCGGGATATTGGGACAAGGGACGATTGCCGAGTGCGGGCGACTGATACCGGGTGTCACAGAAATTCAAACAGCAAATTAGACACAACTATATAATTGCTTATTGTTTGATATGAGTTTATTAAACGTTATGGCTCTTATTATACGTTTTGTTGAATATTGTTTTAGTAATTGTATTCAGCTGTTCAAAGTTAGATGTTTAAATATATAGGCTTTAGTGAACTTGTTTTTCTACGTGCTGTCTTTCACTTGTGTTCTAAAAGATTCCTAAAAGAGATGTTTGTACAGTCAAATTTGATTTTATTCTATAAAACCCCCCATTTTTCATATTTTCGAATCTTTATATAGATGGACAGGTAGTTTCTTTTCAAAATTAAAACTGTTGCTGAAACTACCAAAGACCTGTACCTCCATTGGTTACTACATCTTCAATAATATTCTGATACTTAGTATTAGGATGGGAAGTTTCCTAAAACGTCTTACATTAGATGCAAAACTGATGGAATTTGCTATAACATGATTATATGCATTCAAGAAAATTACTTTAAGGAAGTACTATTATAAGTTACTATATATTTGAAAAGCATTTTTATCTAAACATACCAATATTATAAAGCTGAAACTACTAGGTCATTCAATAGATTTTAATTATTATTATAAAAAGCTTATTAGTACGACATTTTTTTCTGCATTCATTTAATGAACTTACATTTTTAAAACATTAATATTTTCGTTATAATATTATAACTAAAATATTGTTATAATCAATCAACAGTACAGTTCATTTACCTTAGTATTACTTTTGATACCCATTTTTTTGCAAAGTCTATTAACTTTTCTAGAATATTCCATACCACTCAAAGGTAAAATATTAAAAGCATTTTTTTAAATGTCAATCATGTGTAATGTAACGCTAATTTATGAACATCGATCTTACTTTGATTTCTTTGAAGTAATATCTAATGTGGCATGTTTTCAATCGTTTACTTACAACGGTTTTATGTAACGAAGAGAAAATATTTAAGCAATACTTACTTGATAATAAATTATATTACAAAGGCCGCTTCTAAATGTATGCTTTAATTTTAGACTCGAATAGGCTGTTCGAGGTTTTTTGGATCTATTATATAAGTCCTAGTTAGTAAATGTGAAATATTGTTTAGATGAAAGAAGGGAGGCATTAAGGTAAGCTTAATCCTTATAAAAAACTATTACGCGGATTTTGGTGATAAGCAAAAAATAAATAGGTACACTTGAAGCACACGTGATAATGAAGTAGGTATAACTTGTTATATTCATATTCAAATCGTTTATTGCATTCCATAATGTACAGACAACAGCACAATCTGTCAAATTTCTGCAATAGATTCAACCTTATCACAATGGAGGTAGGTTCATGTTCAATTGGTAAAATTTGACAGATTCGTATACGTTGACCTGCTGTCGTCTGTACATAAGGTGGAAATATAAAATAGTTGTCACAATTATGGACCCTGATGGGCGTAGCAAGCTAGTTAGTAGAAGAGAAGGAGTTTCATGTAGATAAAACTTATTAAGTTTATACATATTATGTTATCCCTCAGACCCTATATCAAGACCCCGCAGATTAATATTAAAAAAAAAACTAGGAAAAAAGTCAGTAGTGTTGACTTTATTTTCGACTTGGGAAATGGACCTATAAACTCCACTCCTATCTTAACTATGGAAACGGTACATCATAGTATAAAAACCGGATTTAAAATCCTTAGCCATGTTATACTTGGGCGGTTGCCAGCAAAATTTATCCTACACTTATCAAATTCTTTTCTTAGAGTTTAAGTAGGAGTTGGAACGAGGCTGACACGTAGCCCATTTTTCATTACTTTTGAAACAATTTTGAATGTGATTTGTGTGAATTTAAATGTGCAGAATCATATCCAGTGAGGAGTACCTAATTGTAAGTATGAAACTTCATAGTCTTGAAATTCTGTTGGATTTTTGCATCCTGACTTTGATGCCAAACCTTTCTTCTCTGTCTCCAATTTTATTTGGGGTCAGTGCAATAGCTGTCTGATTCCATTTCTCCCTGTCACTCGTCATACTGATACTCACTCCCTTCTTACTAATGCGACCTTTCAGGCAATTCATCTATCTTTTCTTTGGTTTTCCTCTCCATCCATCTAGATCCCCATACAAACCAAACACGTGTTCCATCCCTCCTCATTATATGCCCATACTATGACAACCGCTTACCTATCATCTTTTCAGTAACCGGTACTACTTTTGAGCCCGAATCAGCTGTGTGTGAGCAAGTATTAGTATGGAATAAAAGATAAGTGGAAATTACCCATCCACGCACTCACTTCAGCAAGGGTAACGATCCACTATGAGGTATAAAAATATTCACGTCGCCGTAATAGTATCCGAAAAACTTTCATTTTAAGAAAGCTATTTAGAGTATAACCATTACAGTCTTCACAAAGGACAATTCAGGTATTACATAAAAGGTTATTTTTTCAGGCGAACTAAATGGTCTTTATAAAACCGTCAGACTTTGTCTAGAAATAAGATAACTAGGTGTTTAGCGAGAATCAAAATTATACCGCATTGCAGGTGGATTTGTAAAGTCGGTTTTTTGTTAATATTGGGGTTATTAAAGAAAAAAAATTTGGCCATTATACTTTTGTATGAAAGTTATTCTTCTCAAAACTACAAAATTCTACCCAATATTTTATCGAAACAAGCTAAATAAACAACTGTTACAAAACAAAATTGGTTTCTCACTCAAGTGTCAATCCTTTGCCCAGTGATTTGTACCACTTTGTCTGCGAAAGCCTTGCCACAAAACTTGGCTATCAAAATGAAAAAATTCCGAATTACCCTTCAAAAGACGAATTTCATCAGTTAGATAAACCACTTCCAAGTTGCCAGAGTTGAATCAGGATTTATTTTGTGACACTGGGTTTTGCCCGCGGCGTCACTTATAATGTAGTTGTATATAAAACTGTCTAGAAACGTCAAGACTTTGATTATATTTTGCAAAAAAAATTAAAAATTATTTCTATGAATGATTTGGAGATTGCTTTCGGTATGTTGGTCTTTTTACTCGACTAGTGCGAAGCGAAAAGGAGGGTTATGAATTTGACCTGTTTGTATGTATGTATGTTCATCGGTTCCCTCATAACTTCTAAACTACTTATTGTAATTTATTGTTGAAAAAGTGACAGACATATTCCACAGAGTTTTATTTATATGCCTAAAGACCTACAGCTTTAGGGATCATTTGTTAATTTCCGATAAAAAAAGAACGAAGAAATTATGCAACTACAAATAAAATAGAGATAAGGACAGATGGTTGATAATGGCACACAGATTGACAGACAGTCTTACTTGCAGATATTATTAGTAGATGAAAACCTTCACCTTGACCAGTTTTATTATTACAACTTCAGATGAATTCTGCGCAGCGTTCGAATTGAATTATTAATTTGGATTTTGACATTGATGGCATCCTGGGTGCTAACAATAAATTAAGTTAGAAGTACGGATACCGGGGTTGTGATAATTCCTTGGAACGCTACGAATAATGTTAGCTTGAAGAGCTACCAGAAAATAATATACTTGAATGGTAGGGCTACGATTCGAAGCAGTCAGCGAAACATGAGACAGGCTAAAAAATAGACTAGCCTACCTATATAACCAGATGATTCTGAAATTAGCGCGCTAAATCAAACAATCAAACTCCTCAGCTTTATCACATTAGTATAGATTGCATAAAACATTATATTTCCAAAACAACAGATAAAGCTTTAAATCATCTGACGAGGAAATTACCCCTTAACTGGGAATCCCAGTTAAGCTTTGGTCGTTAAAATGTCGTAAATAGCCGCTAAATTGTTGCATCGTGTTCAAATGGACATAATTGTCTACTAGTGGATATACCCGGTAATTATGCTGGAGCTACTTAACATCAGTTTTTTAATGTAGTGGAATGCTACATTTTAGTGTCTTTGTTTCTACTTTTTGTACATTTAAGTTTGGTGATTAAGAATCTTTGTAATGGATGGCTTGCATTTTTGTTGTGTCAGTTGATTTCGAAAGGACAATGGGCAGATTGGTACACCCCACCAATAGCGATGAGATATATATCATTAGATAGGCCTTTTTAAATGGAACAATATTTACTATGACAGCGTTGCTGAAATGTTTGTCCGTTCTGAGATATAGATCAAAAACTATGCTAAATTAAGACTTAATTATCTGTTGATTTCTCAAGTTTTTAATGCCTAATCTAAGTATTACTAATGTAAGTATTCTAAGTACTACTTACTGTGCCCGTCAGAGTCCATAATAGCTACAATGATTTAACATTTCCACTTTGTACCTTAGGTACTCACTAGATATGACTAGATATAACTGGATATTGGCCGTAATGATACACNTGTAAATATTCTAAGTACTACTTGCTGTGCCCGTCAGAGTCCATAATAGCTACAATGATTTAACATTTCCACTTTGTACCTTAGGTACTCACTAGATATGACTAGATATAACTGGATATTGGCCGTAATGATACACCCCACCAATAGCAATGTCATATACATCGTTAGATAGGTCTTTTTAACTGGAACAACATTCACTAAGACACCTATGTTGAAATGTTTGTCCATTTTTAGTTAGAGGTCAAAAACAGTGTAAAAATTAGTACCGAAAAATATTGCGAGTTAAATGGAAAATCTGAGTACTACTAGTGTAATTATTTTAAGTACTACTTTGTTGTACCCGTCAGAGTTCATAAAAGCTCCAAAACTGTAACATTTCCACCTCGTACCTTGGGTACCTTATAACTGGGTATTGGGCTTAATGATACACCCCACCAATAACAATGTCATATACATCATTGGATAGGTATTTTTAACTGGAATAACAATTACTATGACAGCTTTGTTGTAATGTTTGTCTGTTCTGAGATATAGATAAAAAACAATGTAAAAATTAATGCCATATTATTTGAGTACTGCCTCGTTGGTCTAGTTGTAGCATATCCGACTTCTGTGCAAGAGGTCTCACGTTCGACTCCCGGGTCGGGCCGAAATCGCTTCGTGGGTTTTCGTAACTTTAACAAAGCAGCGTGTTGGAAGTTGGTGATTCATACACCCGTGCATCGGAGAGCACGTTAATGTGGGTCCTGCGCCTGATCTCTCTCCAGTCGTGTCGGATTTCCATCCCATCGGGTTATGAGAGTGAGGGAATAGGGAATGCGTCTGTGTCTGCGCAAGTGCTTGTGCGCTATAATATGACCTGCACAGCTAGCTGATCTCTCCTTAAATGAGAACAACCGCCGTGGCCGGCAATCGGCTAGGACACCATCATTATTTGAGATTTTATGAAAAAGTAACACCAATGTCGTTGTTTCTTATGTTTTATGTATTCAAATATTGTCATAAAAGGATAACAAGATGAAAAGGCCGATTTTTTATCCCAGAAATAATAAACTAAACTGAAAAACTAACAAGAAATATTGCAATAAGACAAAAAACCGACGCCTTCAAAGATGATAGAAACAAGTGAAACAATAACTGTTGATTATCCGTACAGATGAGTAGTGGAAGTGCTGAACGGCCGATACAAATGGGATTTTAAACTGCTGCTTCACAAATATTTTAATAGGTCTAGCTTCTAGCTAGATTAGGTATTCCATAAAAATGTATCTCAAATGAGATTATTTAAATTGATTAAAAACTCTAATAACGTTGGTATTAATTTTTACATTGTTTTTAATCTATATCTCAGAACAGACAAACATTATAACAAAGCTGTTATAGTAAATGTCGTTCCAGTTAAAAATACCTATCCAATGATGTATATGACATTGTTATTGGTGGGGTGTATCATTAAGCCCAATACCCAGTTATAAGTACCTACGGTACGAGGTGGAAATGTTACATTTTTGGAGCTATTATGAACTCTGACGGGTACAGCAAAGTCGTACTTAAAATAATTACACTAGTAGTACTTAGATTTACCATTTAACTCTCAATATTTTTCGGTACTAATTTTTACACTGTTTTTGACCTCTTACTAAAAATGGACAAACATTTCAACATAGGTGTCTTAGTAAATGTTGTTCTAGTTGAAAATACCTATCCAACGACATATATCTCATTGCTATTGGAGGGGTGTACCAGCTTTCATATATTTGTGCCCATTGTCCTTTCTAACATCTTCTAAGGATTCTACTAATGTTAAAAATGAGAATGCTTGTGAGGATGTATATTTATGTTTGTTACTCTTTCACGCAAAAATATAGCAGAATTTCATACCTATAAACTACTTTCTATCCAGGTACGGTAAGTCGTTCATTCGGGAATCAGGTTAAAATCATCATCATAAACTGAAGATTTTCAGTCTATTATGTAGGTATAGCACTCATCAAAATTTCTAATCCCGCATAGTAAAACCGCCTGCAAACATTTTTGGAAAAATAAAACTGAGTATTCGCGAGGCTGAATACACTTTTATTCATGATGCAACCCACGGGAACATTTATCTATGAATACTCAGCTGTAAATCCCGCTAATATTCACCTATTCTAATTCTTCCGTAAGAAACTAGCGGTTTTTCCCCAGGGGCACAACACAGTGGTAGAATATTATGTTGGGCTTAGCACAATAGTGGGCAATAACATGATATGTTACGAATTTGCCCCCCGGGGCCGCTTGGGCAAAAGGGTACGAATCGAAAATATTGGCCAAACTTATTGGGATTGTAGGTTCTACGAAAATCTGTTTGTATAGATTTTTTTAGAATAATGGACTGTATTTTTGCTTAAATTTGGATGTGGGTAAAGTTTATTACTAATCAAAGACTATGAAACCTAATGAATAGCCTGGCATTTTATATACTTGGCTAAAGCCGAATAATTTGACATAAAATCTCGCATTCAGCCATGATTTTTGATAAAATATTTGGTTTTTACAACATACCGTTTTAATCTGGGAATTTGTTGTATCAAAAATAGTTTTGAAAAATCGTTAGCCTTTTTATTGCTAAAACCCTTGCATGTAGATCGGATTTATATTCTACTAGCTTTCCGCCCGCGGCTTCGCCCGCGTGGAATTCGGTTCGACACACAGCGCCATCTACAATCCATCCATCAAGCAAACAATATTTTTGTTTTCCCTCGGGAATATCTATTTTTTCGGGATAAAAAGTTATATATACCCTATTATTTAATCCGGACTTCTAACTTTACGTCTGCAAAATTTCAAAGCAATCGGTTCAGTAGTTACGGCGTGAAAGCGGAACAAACAAACAAACAAACAAACTCACTTTCCGATTTATAATATTATATATAGTAAGGATATTCAAATCGACATCCACCTTTTTATTATACCTGAGTTTTATCTAACTTTTTTTATTAATCAGGTCTAATCCAATCCATTTTGCTCTATAAATGACTTGGAATAACTTAGTACTTACTCCACGATGCATTTCCACCTCGCATTTTCAGCAAACACCGTCCGATGGTGCTATTTAGCGGTTTGCTTTTGTTTGCCACTACCACATCGGTGCTCAGTGTCGAGTAATAATATTCTATCTATGCCTTAGAAGCGGTAAGTGCATTGCCCCCATAGGAGTTCCCGACCATAACTTAACCTAACGATGTATGACCTGAACAATGAGCTTACATCGTGTAATATCCAGCTGCTTGGAGAATATAACCATCTGGAAATGCCTTGACCCTCTGCTAAAAGTATAGCTGCTTATAGTACGTCAAATGCCAAGTTTTACAATTATGTAGATGAAGTCGAAGATTCATGGGTGAGCTATCACTACCATTTTTTTTGCGTTGCCTCGCCCCCATCTGTAAATGTGTGTATAAAAGCGCTGTTATTATCCTTCGAAATACATAATAAACAATTAAAATACATAATAAACCTAATTCTTACCAGTTGTCATTAGTTGATACAGTCGACAGCAAGTCAGTGTACCCATATCTGAAATTTTTTTGCGATCGATTTTCAACCTTATCACAATCGTGGAAGGTTAATGTTTGATTCGTAAAATTTGTCAGATTTGAGTACACTGACTTGCTGTCGACTGTACCAATTGCTACTGGTGGTTTTGATAATAATCTTCAGGCAAAGGTGAAAAGGATCTTGATATCAGAATCCTGACATCAACTCTGCATACGTATTTCGAAGGATAATAGTGGGAAATACATCAATTCTGATGGGCACGCGTAAATTGGCTAACTTTCGCATTGTTCGTGATTATGGCGGGTCCTGTTGGTCAACTGCTCTTAGCTGTACCATGACTGGCACTTCTAACGTTAATGATATCTGTGGAGTGACTCTCAACTTCCAAGCAAGTTAGTTTTCATGAAACCTATATTGTTCGCGTGGAGTAGTTTTAGTTTGTTTTTTGAAGCGCAGTTCTAGATTGAGGATAGCTAGGAAATGGGTTTATGTTTTTGTTACATTTTCTTAATTACTTGGATAATACATAGAAATGAGTGATAATCCTCTTTAATAAATAACACCCAGTTTTGTACAGACAACAGCAGGTCAACGTATACGAATCTGTCAAATTTTACCTATTGAACATCAACCTACCTCCATTGTGATAAGGTTGAAAATCTATTGCAGAAATTTGACAGATTGTGGTAACTTGATGTACAGACGACAGCAGGTCAACGTATCCGAATCTGTCAAATTTTACCAATCGAATTTAAACATACCCACTATTGTGATAAGGTTGAAAATCGATTGCAGAAATTTGACAGATTGTGGTAACTTGATATGCTGTTGTCTGTACTGTTGTTTGTACATTCTTTGTATTCGACATTATTTGTATAAGCGCACGATGATAGACTGTTTAATCTATGAACGCCTTTCATCTACACTGTTATTAAAAAAATATTATTTTAACGATCAACAACCTTACTTTACATATACTCACTGAAAGTTCACATCAATCAATTAAATTTTTATCAATACAGTAAAATAGAAGACCCGACAAATTTTACCTTGGAAAATTACTACGTACCTTTACTAAATAGTACAGTCAGTAAATATAAAGCAAAAGTAATCAACATACACAAATAAGTAATTATCATACCCAAACATTTCTCAGAAGCAAATAAAGCGAGCAAATACAAAACTTTACCGCGATTCAGATTCGTTCAGTACCAAGTAATCAGTCATCTGCACACTACTGTAACAAGGAAAGTTTTAATTCAATAAACGTGTTTCCAACGGGCGCTCGTGTGTGTGCGGCCTAATACCAACTTTGGATGTATGTTACGGATTAGAGGCGTGGATTTGAAGAGATATGAGATTCGTGTAATATTTTTAGGAAACTTGTATTAATGTTATTTTACTTTGATGTTTTTTTTGTACTAAGGTTTAGCAAATTTAGTTTTCAATAATTTTTATCGCTGCCCATTTTAATATTCATGATCAGTCATCATTTTATGCGTTGGGTGACTAATAATTGCCATTATGAACTCATGTTATTACTAAAATGTAGGTAGGTAGTAATTAATTATATAGTAGTTTGTATTTGGCGTATCTATTTAGCATAGTTATTTTTTTCATTAACCTGCCGCCAGCAAAAATAAGTTACCTATATTTTTTTTATTCAATCTTATACTCCTTTTCACAGATTAAATACTAAAGTTACTTAAGTTTATAATAACACCGTTAACTTAAGTAACGACCCAGACGGGTAACAACCTAAAAACATTCTATGATCACAAAATTCTACCAACCTAGCAAAATTAACCCCACGTTGTTATTAGGGTTCCGTACCCAAAGGGTAAAAACGGAACCCTATTACTAAGACTTCGTTGTCTGTCTGTCTGTCTGTCTGTCTGTCTGTCTCCACGCTGTATCTCATTAACCGTGATAGCTAGAAAGCTGAAATTTTCACAAATGATGTATTTTCGTTGCCGCTATAACAACAAATACTAAAAATTAAAAAAAGTTATATATTAAGGGGGGTCCCCATACAATAAATTATAAAGACAGTGCAATTTGAATACAACGCCATCTGTTACTCAAGCGTGGAACTACAGCTTGGTACGGAACCCTTCGCGCGCGAGTCCAACTCGCACTTGGCCGGTTTTTTGTGTTCTTTGTAACGTAAGCAAAAGATTAAAAAAACCGGCCAAGCGCGAGTTAGACTCGCTCACGAAAGGTTTCATACCATTATCTATGAAAAATTAAGGTAATTCTTACCTACAACTAGCCAAAATACAAAAAAAAATCGTCAACAAAAAGAACTTTTTTTTTTCATACAAATATATGAATAACAAAGTTATCATTTGCGATTTTACACGTTTATTGTACGGGAACTCACTTAATATTTTTTTAGTAGGTATTTGTTGTTATAGCGTCAACGGAAATACATAATTTGTGAAAATTTCAGCTTTCAGCAGTGGGACGATAAAAAGGTATGGATGATGTAGGTTTTAATTCAGTGGCTGAACCAATTATGATTGAAGTTTTTTTCTCACTATGGGAAGCTACACTTTCCCCGTTATTTAGTTCGTATATAGGAAGAATAATCCCTAGACGCACGTGAAACCGCGGGCAAAAGGTAGGTAACTTAAGATAATTACAAGTTATCTTTATGTTATTATTGAAATAAGAAAATTTATAATAAACTTCATAAGAATAATATTATATAACAGTGCGGTTTGCGAATTGGCAAATTACCGCAGAATGCGTAGAAAGTATGGAGTATTGTATGCAGGTGTGTGAGTGTATCGCACACCACTTTAAAGCTGTCCTGGGTTAACACACGAAAAATACAAATATCTTCTTTATCTGTACTTGTTTTTAAGATAAAAAATAAAAAGAATTATATTCGTGACTAAAATATTCTTTTGTATAAAATTTTTGTTGAGCTATTTTATGTTTATTTAAGTTGAAAAAAATTATGATACAAAATTTAATTTCAGTCTTTTCAAATGCTACTCGTTTACATAAGTTAATTAAAAACAACTACCATTATTTTGATAAACCTTTTTTAAAATAAACTTTGTATTTTAAATTAAATTAGTTTCAATTTTTTTCAGACATGAATCTTAATTTTTTTTTGCATGTGGCAACTAATACTTTCCGAACGTGTTACGGAATCAGCCGATGATTTCCGAACAACCAAACTTAAGCGATCGACAGACCGAGCGACATAATAACGTTGAATTGCTAAAAACATTTTTGTAGTTTAACCGTTAATATTTTATCTACTATATGTGTTATTTTCCACAGATACTTTTCTAATAAGTTGTGTAACAAGTAGGTAATAGAGGATTGGAATTAAAACTATTATCACGGTAAGTTTTCTTTGTATATCACCGTAAAGTTTTTTAGACACACCTTCATAGGTTGATGATGTGTATAGAGAAATCTTGGCGTATAGTATAGACGACAGCACATCAATTTACCACTCAATCTGTCTTTCTTTATTAGATTTTAAACCTAATCACTATAGTGAAGGATTATGTTCGATTGGTAAAATTTGACAGACTCTAGTAGGTTGACCTGCTGTCGTCTGTACATAGGGGAACAAATTGTTGGGAGCCGTCTAATGTGTCTAGACGATATGTTAAAATGAGGATAACAATATATTCTAAACATATTGCATTCAGAAATATTTCATACATACTGTGTAGTCTAAGCAACTTTTTTGTGTGTGGGTGTTAGCACCTACAGGATTGTATTATTAAAAACTTATCTTACTGATTTTATAACCTGATGAGGATGTTTTATTTTATTGTGAGGGCTATTAAGCATAAAAAATATGTACCTAAAATCTATCTTTATTATTATTTCAGATAAATACACTTTCCAATCATGTGTTCACATCAAACTCAAGTAGAAAAGTTAGTAGATGAAAAATCGGAACTAGAAGCGCGGATTGAAGAGTTGGAGAAGGAACTAGAACAAAGAAAATACCACCAGGGTCTCATACCCCGGCCATTTTGGAATCGTATGCCAAGCCTCTGGTTCTCCATTACGGAGTCCGAGTTCAAGGTAGCTGGCGTCACCGACGATTATACAAAATACAACTATCTAGTCAGTCAACTGGATGAAGAAACTACTGAGAAAGTAAAAGATATTATTAGCAACCCACCTGTCAGAAATAAATACGTCAAGCTAAAGGAAGAATTAAATAAACGTTTAGGAGAACCTGAACACAAAAGAATGAGGCAACTTTTTGATGAAAAGTTAAAGGATAGAACGCCATCTCAATTCTACCGTCATCTACAATGTTTAGCTGGAGCAAACATAACGGTTGACAAGATATTACTGCATCTCTGGTTGCGTCGATTACCTAAGCATTGTCAGGAAATTTTAGCTAGTCGATTGGAACAAACTAACACTAAACTAGCTGAGCTAGCTGATAATATTATGGAAGCTACCAAAGCTTCTGAAACCAGCAATGCCCATGACACTGTAGTAGACAATATACAGCAGAGTGTTGATGAATTAGGTAAGCAAGTAGTAGCTCTTGAAGTAACGGTGAAGCGCCAACAGTCTAGGAGTCGGTCAAGGTCTACTAGTAAGCCTCGTTCTGTTAACACTCCTGCCAAAACTCCTGCTGAATTGTGCTGGTATCATACACACTGGGGTTCTGAGGCTTATAGGTGTGTGCCGCCTTGTAGCTGGAAGAAAGAAGAGCCAACGAAAGATTAAATCATGATTGTATGTTTCTATTGCTGTTCATTTATTCTTGGCTTTAGTAATTATTAGTAATTTAGTTATTTATTTTTTTCAAGTTAATTTTGCATCCTACTTCTTATATAATAAGATATTTATTTTCATTCTTGGCTTTAAAATTCTATGTTCTGAACTGCGCCACCTCAGGCTCTTTTCTTTTACTTTTTTTTTCACTTTCTAGTTTTTACCGTTTCACAGTTTCAGAGTTTTTCACTTTCTAGTTTTTATTTGTTTTGTAAATTTTAAAGCCGGAGCATTTCAGATGGATTTAACTGTTTCGCGGAATACTGTCGCTGTCAGCTTTGTTTGTGTACTTTCTAGTTATCGTTTGTTAAAGTTTTATGCATGTTTTAATAAAAATGAATAATATTTACTACTACGCTAATAATTGTAATTTAGTTATAGTGAAATGTTATTTATATTCCAAAAAAAGCAATACCTTATAAATTTTATACTATGTAATGTTGAAAAAAGTTTTATTAAATAAGTTAGATTTTTTCACTGTTTTTCTTTTATGACTATCTTTACGTACCTGAGTAGGTAAATAAAAGCCAGCTTCTCATAAAGAATCGTAAGTATTTGACAATAGCCGTGTGTCTTAAGCAATATTTATCGTAAAAGCTATCTACGAGTATCAAGGTCGTAAGTTGTTCGTCGAAATACCTATATCCACACCCCTTGTCTCAATATTCATGTTCCAAGAAACAAGACTGACACAATTCTTGTGAACACAATATGATATTTCAATTTGTACATAAAAACGAACTCACTTTTAGAAATTTGGGAATTCCTAGCAGTCTCACAGTCAAAGAGACTTGGTAATATTAAATTCTAAGGCCTTTTTTGTTTGTTTCAATAATGTGTCTTATGTTCTATGAAATAAGGCTATTTATTATAATAGCTGTATTGTTGTGAATATTTAAGAAGTTAATTGACAAATATAAAGGTAGTTTAAAATTTTTAGGTTAGAAGAAGGTTTGATAGATTGTATCCGTGTTATTCATTCAGTAGTATAATTGTCATTAATATAATAGATTGTTTGTTTTATACAAACCACTAAAACATGCAGATTTTATTTATATTTGAAACTAGCTTCTGCCCGCGACTTCGTACGCGGATCCTGTTTTTTTTTTATACATAAAAACCTTCCCTCGATCTGTACAAACATTTTAAGACCAAAATAATCCCGATCGGTCCAGCCGTTCTTGAGTTATGCGCTTACCAACACATTTAGCGATTCATTTTTATATATAAGAAGATAACATGATTTTGATATTTTTGATTGAGCAATATTCATTTTTATTGCCTCTCTACAAAATATTTTTATTCAACACCTCAATTATTTATAAACCACCAAATCCCACAGATTATCCAAACAACCCGAATCATAATTAATACAATTTCATTGTAACGTTTGAAACTACTAATTAATTTGAATAGCCGAGGCCTGCAGACATTTGATAACGAACTTACAGACACACGACAATCCCTGTAAGTAAACGTCAATAAACAGGATTAAGGTTCGTTCACATGATCTACAAACATTTAGCGTAGCAGACATGTGGCGTGGTGGACAAAAATATCATATTATTTTAAACACTAGAGGCCATTTTGACAGATAATGCCATGGGAATGTTTTTAATCTATGCTTATAATAAATCTGTAGAGAGGTCAATTCTGTACATGAAATATATTTCCAAAATTACTATCAGGGATTGATACTGATGCCAAAAATGCAATCAGTAGATTTTTTTTCTATCTGTCTGTCTGTCTGTCTGTGTAACCATTATAGAAACAAAAACTACTCGACGGATTTTAACGAAACTTAGTACATACATACAATTATTATTCATACTTTTTGAAGTAATATGTAATTGATAGATGACTATATTATATTAAATAATATAATAATGGATAAAAACGTTGTTTGCAGAGAAAAGTATTTTTTTATTGTGTCAGATATTAAACATGTCATGAATATAAAAATAAACAATGTTCGAATATCAAAAACCTCTTGAGGTGTATTCACTCAAAGAGTTCCAACACTTCCCCTCAAACAACAATTATTTGATATCCTGACATCATCACATTCATCACAACACACCACACATACCCAAACTCAACTCACGCACACATCTATCAAACGCTACTCGACCCAGGGGCTTAGTTAGTACATCTGCTGGGTTCTTTATCGAACATACATAGTCCAGACATACAACATTCGATAGAATGCAATCTCTGACATAGTGCGCTCTTATGTCAATGTGCTTTGTTCTTCTGTGTGCCACAGGATTGTAGGCAAGCTTTATGGCACTTTGGTTGTCCACAAAAATGCAAATGGTCATTAAAGGTTCACCTCGTATGAAAGCATTCAACTGTCGCAAGTGTACTGCCTCCTTTGTCGCCTCCGACAGAGCAATGTATTCAGCTTCCGTTGACGACAGTGCCACACAGGTTTGTTTGCGGCATTCCCAATTAATCAAGCAGTTGCCGCACCTAAAAATGAAACCAGAAAATGATTTGCGGTCTTTTATATTCCCTCCCCAGTCAGCATCAACGAATCCCGTGATGTCCTGCACCAGCGACTTGGGAAATTTTAAGGACAGATCCTTTGTACCCTTAAGGTACCTTAATATATGTTTCGCTGCTTTCCAGTGACGTTCCTCACTACAGGAATTATATTGCGCCAAAAAATTAACCGCAGCTGAAATATCCGGGCGTGTGTTACAAGCTAAATAGTTCAGCGACCCTATTAGCGCTTGAAACCGCCGAGAGTCTTGGCAGGACAAGAGCTTACCTCCTTCCCCTTCCGCCAAGGCTTTATGGAAATCAATTTCCATCGGAGTTTTCACCGCTTTGCAGTCAGCCATACCATATTCGTCCAAGATCTTCGAAATTAATCTCTCTTGATTCAAATATATTCCGGTAGCCGTTCTAGATAAACGTATTCCCAAAATTTGCCTTGCTTCCCCTAAATCTTTAATACTGAAATGCTTCCGAAGATTTTCTAACAATAGTTCCTTCTGCCGTCTGTCTTTGTAAAATAATAAAAAATCATCGACGTATAAAGCAATATAAAAATTATTATTTTTGTAAAGACAGTTGTCAAAGTCACAACGTTTGAAATTCAAAGACAATAGCACTTCATTTACTTTTTCATTCCATGACCGAGAAGCTTGTTTGAGGCCGTATATTGCTTTTTCTAATAAGCAAACTTTTTCCTTAGAGTTTTCGTCTATGCAACCCTCCGGCTGTCGCATATAAACTCTTTCGTGTAAATCACCGTTGAGAAAGGCGGTGTTCACATCGAAGTGACTGATGAATAAATCCTTTTCAACAGCCAACGATAGCAGCAGTCTAACTGTCGATCTTCTCACGACCGGTGAATAAGTTTCGAAGTAGTCCACGCCGTAGGACTGAGTGAAACCCTTCGCCACAAGTCGAGCTTTATAGGTCTTGTTACCATCTGCATCGAACTTGTACTTGAAGATCCACTTATTTCCCACAATTTTAGCTCCAGGTGGTTTGTCAACTAGCTTCCAGACTTTATTTTCGTACATAGAATCCATCTCTTTCTTCATGGCTTCCTTCCAGTTATCCTTGTCGTTCCGACTTAAGGCTTCCTTAACTGTCAAAGGCTCCGCATCTTCTGTGCAGCATGCAAGTCCATGATGATTTCCTTCTCGGATTCTGTTACGTAGAGGATAACGACATTCACCTTCATTTGATTCTCCTCTATCAGAAGTCTCTTCACTTTCAACATTGTCCACCACGATATTGTGTGCTCCACTATCAGCCGTTTCTCCCGATTCCACCTCCGCATCTTCGTATACTTCAGCTTCATCTGTAGAACTTAACTCTTGAGAAGCTTCCGCACTAACAGGTGACGAACCTGATTGGCCTTCTACCCTAGAGAGTTCCCAAATAATTTCAGCACCTTTGTCACCGCTATCTACAAGCTGACTAGGATTCTCTGAAATCGCTGCTGTAGAATCCTCCAAGAAAACTACATCCCTTGCTCTAACAATGACGCGTGGATTACTGGGATTTATGAAACGATAACCTTTAGTTTCTTCGCAGTAACCTACAAAGATATGTTCTACCGCTTTAGGGCTCCATTTCTTCCGAGTTTCCTTAGGTACGTGCACAAACGCTTTCGTTCCAAAAACTCTGAAATGATTAAATGACTGCACCTTCCCTGTCCATAACTCCTCAGGAATCTTACCATGGTTGCCACTGTGTGGCAGTCTATTCTTCGTGTAAACCGCAGTGTTACACGCCTCCGCCCACAGTCTCACACTCAGACCTTTTTCCGCCAACATAGCACGAGCCATTTCAATAATAGTCCGGTTAGCTCGCTCCACTACGCCGTTCTGCTCTGGAGTGTAGGGAACAGTCAACTGATGTTTTATACCCTTCTGACGTAGAAACCCATTGAACTTCTTGTTCACAAATTCTGTTCCATTGTCCGTGCGTATGCACTTTACCTTCAAGCCGGTTTCAACCTCTACAGATGCTAAAAATATTTTAAAATGAATCAAAACCTCATCCTTTGATTTTAGGAAAAATACAAAAGATTTACGTGTATAATCATCTAAAATAACTAGCATGTAACGAGATCCACCGTACGAGGGTTCAGACATAGGACCACAGATATCAGCGTGAACCAATTGCAGTCTTTCAACCGCTCTGTAAGCCTCACCTACTGGAAATGGTAATCGATGTGCCTTCCCCTTAATACAGGCGACACAAGGCTCCATTACGCTTTTTCCAAAATCCATACCCGGAAGCTTACGTAAATCACGTTCATTTACGTGTCCAAGCCGCCGATGCCACAACATCAAAGGATTACCTGCTTGCACTGACGCCAACGCAGCCCCATCTACAACCACTTGACAACCTTCAAGCTTATAGATTCCCGAGACTTCACTTGCAGCAGCCAAAAGTTTACCTTTGAAATGACCTGGAATCAAATTGTGAATTAGCTTACATCCATCTCTGTCAAAACTAACCGTCCATCCATTTTCTACTAACCTGGAAACTGATAACAGATTGACACGCAAACTAGGTACATACATGACATCCCTCACAGCAAGCATTCGTCCTTTCATGCTCACCATGATGTCACCCTGACCCTCGCATTCCATCTTATCATCATTCGCACATCTTACGTTATTCATACTGACATTCATAACCAAATTTTGAAACCAATGTTTATTAAATGACATATGTCGTGAAGCCCCGCTGTCAATATACCACTCCGACGGATTGAAGGAGTTCCCGGTGCTGAATGAAGACAAGCTCACGAAGTCCTTCGATTTGGAGGTCGTACTTGCTATCCTTCCCTCAGGACAGTCCGGCTTCTTATGTCCTTTCTTTCCACATTTAAAGCATTTCACCTTGGTCATATTCTTGTCATTGTTCCCGTTCCGTTTCTTACTCTTACTCACAGCCAATGCCGAGTCTGCTGAAGACGATGTACTACAACCTTGACGTGAATCCTCTTGAAGTAGTTTTTGTCGTACGTTTTCTGAAGTAAGTTTCATACCAGAATGTTCCAATGCCATACGCATGGGCCGATACTCTTCAGGTAGTCCTCTCAGTAACACGACAGCTACAAGATCATCGTCAAATCCGGTGGCAATATCCTTCAGCTTCTGTGCAAGCGACATAACTGCAGCAACATATTGATGCATCGATGAATGATTTTCTAGTTTCTCATCTAGCAATGCGTTCATGAGGGTAATCCTGCGATTAACGCCTTTGTCCTCAAATGCTTTCGCCAGGCTATCCCAAGCGTCTTTGGCATACTTAGAATCTTGCACGTACGCATATAATGTAGGCTCCACATGCAAACAAATCATAGCCAGTGCCTCTTGGTCCTTCTCGATGGCAGTAGAGTTATTGGAATCAGGATATTTAGTTGTGAACGTGAATAACTTTTCTTTTATCAAAATCATTTTGATCGCGAATTTCCACGTAGAATAGTCATCTAGACCGCAGAGGTTCTTGATGGCGAATTTCGTGGATAGGGCCATGACCTTTTGAAGTAATATGTAATTGATAGATGACTAGATGACTATATTATATTAAATAATATAATAATGGATAAAAACGTTGTTTGCAGAGAAAAGTATTTTTTTATTGTGTCAGATATTAAACATGTCATGAATATAAAAATAAACAATGTTCGAATATCAAAAACCTCTTGAGGTGTATTCACTCAAAGAGTTCCAACAATACTCCTGAGCTGGTTATAGTACCTATACTTTTCATCACGCTATAACAATAGGAGCAGAGCAGTAAAGAGAAAGATCTTTGATTTTGAGGACCCGTTGTCGCTGGCATAAACGAAAAATTCCAGGTGCAGCAACACTGTTATAATGTGAAAACTGTTATCTATCTGTGTCCCACGTTACCTGCTGGACACGCAACGTCCCGGTAGATATAACCGAACCTTTATTGCGAAGGCCTAAGGCGAGATAACCCGAAACAGGATTAGTTTTGTATTCGTGACGAGGAAGGGAGGCGTGATGAATTAAACAGTGTTAGCCAAAGAGTTATTGATTCGAAACTTGGAGACTAAGATTGCTGGGAATATTCTGATAGCGTTGGAGTTTTATATTATTAACTGGCGGGTTGTCGCATGTTACCTGTATTTGTGATGCAGTTGAGTTACTTATAATTTTCACTGTCCACAAAGTAGGTACACACAATATAGTAAAACAATTGGTGTGCATCACATATGATTAATGCGACAGGGAAAGTGTTAGTTATTAATTAACCAGCTGCATATCATAAGAATCTTTGAGCCTTTATATTCATAAAATTTTTGTGTGTCTAAACATATCCAAATTATTATTTTTTGGTACAAGTTCAATTTATTGATAAAGAAAAAAACCGACAAACATACAGACACTTTATAAAAAAAATCTTATCTTTTATCTCTCTTTTAATGAGGGTTAAAACGTACCTTTAGCATACATTTAATATCCTAATAATAATATTATAAATGCTAAAATTTGTATATTTGTTTGTTACTCCTTCACGCATAAACTGCTGAACGGATTTCCATGAAACTTGGCAGTAATATAGCTTATATATCAGAATAAGCTTTAAACGTAGTTTCCTGGTAAAGCGGGTGACACCACTGGCCGAAATACACTCAGAATAGGCTTCTATATCGCTGACGCTTGTAACATAATCCACAGTACTGTTCAGGTGTACAAGTCTCCAACGGACGTGATCCGACGATAATCGATCCAATGTCGCCTCCCGCTGTACAAGTGCCGTTAAAACCACTGCTGTTACTAGGTTTTCGTGATCAGCAGTAGTGATATTTTTTTTTTTGTTCCTGTGCTTTTGTTATAATGTCTTTTAATTTTTTTTCTTTAGTCTACTTTTAAAACTAGACCGATGTTTAAAAAACTTGAGATAAAACTACTACTGCTGAAAGGTTGAACATGGTAGCCTGAAAAAATTAAACCAATTTAAATCCAATAAAAGTGTTTACCACGACTAAATTCACCAGCTTTATTTCATTGATAATACCCAATAGGATTAGCAACAACACGAATTAATCACTCAATCCCATAATAATTTGACAAGGCTATTGCCACTTTGGGCACCGTCATTCTGTGCGGAATGCCAATTAATTTGGGGCCTTCGGGGCCAGTTAACTTATTCACGTCGAAGCGATCGTCAACTGCTCTAATGATTTACGACTTTCGTACTTCAATTGTTATTTTGAATGATTGATTCAAACTGATTCTGAATTGGAATGAGGGGTTCGAATTTTGTTCTATAAATATGCGTGCTTTTTTTTTCTTGTTGGTGTGTTATGGAAATAGCTTGTTCCTCCATTCTGGAATTTAATAGTAATTTCTAAGGTTAGTTGTTGTTAAATATTGGGATACTTAGCTATGTTTTATTTTATTAATTTTACTAATAAAAATAAAATAAAGGCGCGGCCCCACCGCAGTGCACGGAGAGACTACGCACGTGTATTAAGCTTCGCTTTGGAAGAAAATGTATGTGGTTGTGTCCACTGCAACCCACGGAGAGGCTACGCACGAATTGACGTCATTGATACATGCGTGGCTTGCTCGAATAGGCGGTTACATAGCTCAACGCTGTCAACGTGGGTCTACGTTTCCACGGGAGTACACGAATATGACCGTCGACTATGTACAGCTCACTTATCGCAACGTAGCCTCTCCGTGCGCCGTGCCACGCTATACATAGTCGTGTGTCATATTCGTGTATTCCAGTGGAAACGTTGTCAAACAAATTTATACACGCAGCTAAAATGCGCCGCGTGCCCGTGCACAGCATGCGCCGCGGTGGGGCCGCGCCTTTATGCTAACGTATTATCACAGACAGTAATTAACTTTTCAGCAGAATTAGTGCAAGCAGCTAGAAAATCTGAACTAAAATTAACATTAAAATCTTCGTGTAAGATATCAAAACAAACAAAAATTTTAAACTGCAAAAATGCAAAATCCTCTCATTTCTCATTAAAAGACAAGAATTTACTTTAGCAAGAATTAACTTAGCAAGATTAAAACTGAGGTTTTGCAGCGTCTGGAAATTGAAGTCCCGTCCCACCAGGGATACTGTTGGCCCAATAAAGAAAGGAATGATAGTACTCGCTGACGTAGGGAGGTCCTTAGTAAATATACCCTCATTTGAGGTACAAAATTTTGGCATGCTGCACATTTCTGATTGGATCGTATTTACATAACATCTTTATGTCACCTTCGATGTGTAAGGTTGGATGTTTAGGGTTAGACGGTCTCATATAAGATTACTAGTTTCTGCTAGCGGCTTCGCCCGCGTGAAACTTAAAATTCAATTTTTCCCATGCCCATGAATTTCGGGAAATCCTTTTTTATCTCGCGTGAGAGTCTTAAGATGAACCTCTGTGCAAAATTTCAGCTTTGTAGGTTGACGGGTTTGGGCCCTGCGTTGATGAGTCAGTGAATGAGTCTGGACTTTGATTTTTATATGTATAGATGATAATTATAAGATTATGATTGTGAATGTGTGTTGGTTTCATTTTCATAAGACAGATTGTATTATGTGTGAATATTAAATTATGACATAATATTTCGTTTAGTTCAATAACATTCAATCAATCATTCATAATACAAGACAAAATAATACAAAGTTGAACTTTTTTAATAATTTATTTCAAACTTTCGTATTTACAGTTCACTAACGAGTCAATAACAATTAGGTAAACCGAATTACATAATGGATTTTCATGCCTAATGTTTCAGTTACTAAACAAAAACTTCTGTAAATGAGTTTTCTTAACAAACTTTCGACAGTGTGACATTTATTAAAGAAAAATCTAGTAAATAATCTGAGAAGTCTGAGTACGAAAGAACTGGTCAAGTGCGAGTCGGACTCATGTACGAATGGTTTCGTACAATAGCCCCCGAAGCCCCCCAATATTCTTATTTTATTTTAGTTTCAGTTTTTGTTGTTAAAGCAGCAATAGAAATACATCATTTGTGGATATTTCAGCTCTCTAGATATAAGGTTCACGAGATCAGCCTAATGATACATGGAAAGACAGACAGCAAAATCTTAATAATAGGGTTCCATTTTATCCTTTGGGTACGGAACCCTAAAAATAAGTATGTAAGCTTCTATTGAGCCCCGCTGAGTCCTCAGTTCGGTCCAGTTGGTACGAAACATGACATGTAAGGAATAACTGAATTGACCCCAATCGGTGCCTATTACTACAATATGGAACTAACCCTTTGTCTCACAAAAAATTGTATTCCCAAAACATGAAAGACTTAGACTCTTTGTTATATGTTTATTGAAGAGCATTTTCTACGAAATCTTTGGAAAATAAAACTTAAGTATTATCAATATTATTCTGTCGAACGTGTATTATTTCTTTTCCAGCTTACATATTGGGTTATTTCAGTTTTTAGGATACCTATCATAGAGAAAACAGATATAACTAATACTTTATTAAATGTATACCATACTAGCTACCGCCCCAGCGGTTTTACCCGCGTACCGTGGAAAGTACAGACGACAGCACATCAACTTACCACAATCTGTCAAATCTTTTCAATCGATTTTCAACTTATCACACAAGTGGAAGGTTAATGTTCGATTGGTAAAATTTGACAGATTTGGGTAGATTGACCTGCTATCGTATGTACTTTGCACACGCAGATAAATGCAGCCAATACTTTTCCTCAGTAAATGGGCTATCTAACACTGAAAGTATTTTTCAAATCGGACTAACAACTGCGATTAGACAAAGAGTGCAATAAAAAAAAAATATTTGACTACTTTTCAATGCCTTTATCTGTCAGATTACTAACTAGAAGTTTATTTGGAACCTTCAATTAAGTATTAAGTCTATATCACACTTTTTTATGTCCGTTCAGGTTGGTTGAACACATTTCTGCCACTTGGGCTTAAGTTACCTTCGGGTTATTTTTACCTTTGAATTGACAGTTTACTGGTTCAACGAATTCTAGGGGATTAAAATCGGCAGATGGATAGGAGATTTGTAACAATAATACTGCATTGACCCAATTTTTAGAAGTTATTCGGGTCATGGCGAATATAGTGCTGGTTTCATTTTTTTTTCAGAGCAGCTTTTTTGATTTTTACTAAAATGTTCCTGCAAATTTTTTGGCCAGTCTAGACAATAATTAAGTAATTGAGTATTCAGTAATTAGTCAATTTAACATTTTTGTATTAAACAGTAAAATTTAACAAGAGTTGTGAGTTGCCGAATATCTTTGTAGACCCAAAAAACGTTAATGCCAATATGTTCCACTGGCATTTCTACAAAGTTATTAGCTGGGCTGCCTGGGCTACTCTTTTTTCTAAGGATCTCCATAGAGAAATTCTTTGTGTTTAATTGATTCATCTACCAAGCTACCAACCACAGTAAAGCCAATATTCTAGTGATTATCATCCAGTCTACTCGAGTATCTAGTGTCAGTTAACCTGTAATATTACCCTACTCCTTGCCAAACGTACTAACGTTAGTACATTGGTTTGTCCTGTCAATATTGGAGCCGATAGCTATTGAGACGTTGTCTAGCTCTGTACTTCAGTTAGTACAGATAGGAATACGTTTGTACTAAATATTGCCTGTTCCTTCATATTGTATTGTGTTACGTTGCACCTGACCTGTATGGGTAATCTTTGTAGGGTTTTTATCGTATTATATATCTATATGCTAATAATACTGGTTTTTGCTTGCGGTTTCGGTCACTTGCATGTCCGGGGGGACTAGTTTCTGCACATGGATAAAATGTAGCATTTATGTTATTCTGATTTTGTAAACTATATCACTGCAAAGTTTTATCAAAACCTATTCTTCTGTAGCGTCAGCGTAAAAGAGGCAAACGTCATACTTACATACATTCATAATTTTAAAATTTTCTACTTTCGTTGACAAGGATGGGCAACAGATATAATAGAACAACTATAGATCTTTCACTTTATGTAGGTACTATTGTAGACTTTATATTTAATAAGGTTCTTAATTAGTATTACCATTACTCTCTTCAAAATAATTGTTCATAGTAATAATAGTCAGACTAAATTCGTATAGCTTAATTAAATTCAAATCAACGCTAGTCGTATTTCAGAACTGGTGAATATTGTCTTGGGAATTTCGGTTGCATATTGGATTATTATCGGCTAATAGATTTGAGTGGAATAGGGATTTGGTGACACTATCGATATAGTTATCGATATTTATACAGATAGTAAGTGTGAACAGGTGTTCGCATTTGATACGGGCACTCGGGGATATGAAACATGCTCCTGATTATGTAAAATTTTACGAATAAATTGCTTGGCACATAAATTGAGTAACAATTTGAGCATTTGGAATTATAAAATTCGATGCTACAAATGTTGCATAAAATACCTTAAATACGATGGGCCATAATAATTAAAGCATGAGAGTTAACAATCGAGTTGTGTACCAATAATTCAAATAATTTTATTTCATGTAAGTTCATAGTTGTTTTCAATTTATTACTTCGTATTGGCACAATATTTGTTAACATTAGTTAAGTTGTGTATTTTTTTTTCAATGCTTCTCATTTAAAAAATCACCAAATCTATCGATAAACCAGTCTATCGATACATTCCCCTCCCTATACCCCAGCCCGAGGGTGTCCGAGTTCGTATGTGGCTGCAGGCTAACTCCAACGTATTGCGGCTGCAGTCTACGTCTTGTGTAACCTGCTAACTGCTTAATGTGTTTGAGTTCACTCTATTGAAGATATTGTACTCCTGTGAGTACACCACAGGCAAACGACTGATTGGATTTCTGATCTGAATCTAGGCTAATATTGTCGTTATAACTATGTAATGCAATATCTATCTTCTATACATATAAAAATCATAGTCCTGACTCATTCACTGATTCATCAACGCAGGGCCCAAACCCGTGAACCTTTAAAGCTAAAATTTTTCACAGAGATTCATCTTAAGACCCTTATTATTTTTAATTGCATAGTTCAAGTGAAGGACGTTCTATTTCAAAATTCTACTTGTATGATCTCTAAAGTACTTTGCCTCAAAAATTAAAGGCACATCTTACTCATCACAAAGCCATTCAACTAACAGGAAGATGAGGCAAATACTTCATAAACAATCATTGACGTAATTTCTGGCTTCCACTTCAGAAACTCACATTAAAATACTACGGCTTCTTGCTAATTGAAGTTCAAACAGTTCCTTATGAAAGACGAGGCAATGAGAGAACCTCGAGGGACCTTTGAACAATCACTCTGACAGTTTTATGTCTTTATATCATTATGACGTCATTAGGTGACCATTTGAGGGTTTGTGGAAGCACTTCTGCAGGAAGGCAGAATTTTGGTCTTTCATGCAGTAAATTATTGAGTTTGTTGTCATAATTTTGGGGCTACCAGCTACCCTACGTGGGAATAACTAGTTTTCTCAAAAGTTGAATATGTTTACTAGATTTTCGGAAAAGTTAGACGGATGGTTGCGTATACGACAAAAATGTTTCTTCTCTTCGTTGAAGACACATCGACACATTTGCTTGACCCTTTGAAAAGAAGGATTAGACCCAAGAGCCTTTATTACACATTATAGAGGTATAACCTAATATCCATACACAAGGCTCCTAAAGACTTTCAACTGTAAAAGTCCAAATACCAACATAAAATAATAACCACCATTCATCTTAATCACGTACAAACAAGCGCTGAAGACAAACAAACAGTGCATTGTCCCGAATATTTTGTACGAAGACATAACGCGCCACTCCACGACGCTCCGTCAGTCAAAAGCCGCGTCACACGACACAACAAAGGCGAAACGGGCGCACAGCCCTTTGTAACGTACGGTGACTCGTGTGAAGGACCCTTTGCGATATAAAAAGAATTGTTTAGAACGATGCCCCCGTTTAATTGTTATTTTATTAAGGAGCTAATGTTTTGGTCGAGCACTTTGTTTTTTGTATTATGGTCTGGTTTATCTTAAAATTGTTAATCGATTTTAAACATTTTATTTTAATTTGAAGACTAAGGAAACGAAGTTATTATTTAGTGAAATAATCTTCAACCTAATTCTTCTCGTCTAATTTGAGGACCAAAATCAAATTCAAGATGCACGCCTGGTATGGCAAATACGTTCAACGGCTCGTGTGTTATCCTTAAAACACTCAACCCATCTAAATAGTTATACTTAATATTCTTTCATTTACTATAATTTTAGTGAAGTACCTTATGATGAGTTCAATCAACAGTGCACTTGTTTCCATCTATGTTATCCTAGTACTTTTCATGACTTCACTATTGTATTTCCTACGAAATACATCCTAACTGGTTTAAATTCTTACACCGCCCGTCTGTTACCTTATCTACGAACAAAAGCATTCTTCAAGATTTGAGGATATGCACTTTTGTCTTTGTTCCTCTGTCACGTTATGCTACCCTGGTACTCTTGACTCGAGACGTCCCATCTCTGTTCTCCTTGAGTAACTACTTTGTATTACGTGTACTGTTTAAATCTTGCATTTAAATTAAATTCCAAGTGTTTGTCTACGATGCTCTGGGAATGAAAAAGAAACCTTTTGTTAAACAGTGCTTCTTTAAATTAATTTATTTCAAGTGAGCAGCGTGCCTACTCTCGGAAAATGGAATTAAACTCGCAAAATGGTATAAAGGGGCGCTCTTGGGGATATTTACTTCTAATTATTTACGACACGTGCCTTCAACAATGATTGTGTTAAATGGCAAAAGCTGAAATTGGAAATCAGAATCTCAATTAATCAACCTAAAAGAGATACTCAAACTACTAGCATTGATCAAAGATTGAGCAGCATCAGCAAGTTTTTCTCCTTTCCTATCTACATTGAATAACTCTAATAAGAAACCGGCCAAATAATAAGATATCAACCACATCAAGTTCGGAACACTATCATATCCTTCGATCCCGAAAACAAATAAGGCCGAAAGTTCCAAAGATCATTCTAGAAATTGGCCAACTACGAAAGTTCTATACAGGAGGAAGGCAAAAGGGAAAAAAGGATTTTTGGAAAACAAAAGCATGTAGGAGTGTAGCTGGTAGATGACGCGGCTGATCCCCAGTTCGTCATTCGTGGCTGATGAGCTAGCTACGCAATGATCCATGTGATTACCGGGCTTGCTTGGGGTCTGGTGCAAGTAGAAAGATAGTAGCGGTTTTGTAGTTCGATTATCTTTGTTTATTTCTACCAGCTTGAAAGACTTGTGTTAATTGATTCATAACAAGGAGCGATAAAATTTTAAAATCATCTTTTTATGCAATGACAAAACAGAAATTGAACGAAAACTAGTACTATTTTGTATTTTTTGCTAAATTGATATCACATCTTTATGTTTCTTATTCTTTTCTTCATCTTCATTAGCCTTTTTATCGTCCCACTGCTGGGCACAGGCCTCCTCTCACACAGAGAAGGATTGAGCGTAATCACCACGCTTGCTCAATGCGGGTTGGTGATTTCAGACTTTATAGTCCAGGTTCCTCAAGATGTTTTCCTTCACCTTTAATCAGCCATTGGTGTCTAAGATATACTTAGAAAGTACATACAAATTGGAAGTTGCATTGGTACTTGTCTGACCTGGAATCGAACCCATACACTCGTATTTGAGAGGTTGGTGCTTTACCCACTAGGCCACCACGACTTTTTACTTAAACAAAAATAAAACAATATAAAAAAATTGCTGAAACAATTTTATTAGAATACCAAGAAACATTTTAGTCAATTTAACAGCGTAAAATCCAAATATATCTGCAATAAAGTACTTCTTAATATTTCGTCGTCGTCATCGCCACGGCCTCCCCCAAGCTGGGGGGATCAACCCATACTCACCGCGCTGGTTACGCGTATTGGGGTGCGTAATATTTTTACCCGCTTAATCTCATGACTTGCACCATTCCATGATTGGGAACCGTAGCGCTACTGTCAATCATTATTGAAGGTACTTTAATTTATTGTTCACCAATAACGCGAACAGTTTGTATCCTGCGGTCTCAGCAGCTTATATTGATGACGTCATTATTTATGTGCATAATTAATTAAATGGTAAAACGAATTGTATTTATTACAAAGTGGATCACTTGAAATTAATATCTTATGGAAGTTTTTAACCACTCATTCGGTATCCACAAGTACTTTCGTGCCTTGCCTAAAGCAATATACATAATCAAAACCTTACAGGCTGTAGACTATCTGCAGCGAGAAATCCTTCCTTTAAAATATAACGATAATGAAGGAAAAAACTAGGAAAATGGAGAAAAGTTTCCGTCAATTAAAATATATGGAACAATATCCACTGGCGAGGGGTTTCTTAAACCCTGTGTTATTGAATAAAGATTGTATTGTTGAAAAATTGAGGTCAATATTTAAATCTTTTTTAAGTGTAAAACAGATTAGATAGTCGAAAGAATTAGATAATACATATCAGAATCAGAATCACTTTGAATTTGAGTTGGGGAAAAGTAAGGCAAATGATGTAGATTATTTTCATGTTACAGTATATTTCAGTGGATGTAACATTTTTGTCAATTTCGGCACATTGACAAATGGCCGCGCATCCAAAAGCCCATTAGCATTCAACCGGGCCGTTTGAAGCACGCATTTGATTAATTGATTAATTAGTTTTATCCGTTAAACCGTATGTACTGAACCAATTAAAATAATTGCTTTATATTCAAAGTGTTCCTGGGAATTTTGTAGTAGCTTGTGTTACTTCTTTGTTTGGAAAAAAGTAACAGAGTGCGTCTGAAGAAACAATATTCTTACTTTAATTAGTGCTTCATTTAACGTTGATTACACATATTACAGTTTGCTTACATTATAAAAATTTTGATGATATTTTGAACTAAGTACGTAAAAAAAATTACCCACCCAAATACTGAGTCTATTTTAACCCGGCGAGCGCACAGTTGGGTCTATTTGACCCGCGCCATTTTAAAACGAGTGTATTTCTCCGATTTTTTATGTGACGTTGCCAAGCTTCACAGTAGCTGGAGCTAACAGTCACCCCTTCCCGCGGGACATCACAATTTAAATGTGTTGCAGCTACAGCGGTGGTAAGACGTGGCTAAACACAAAAAAAGGTAAATTTGACCCAACCATACACTTCTTGTCGTAATTTCGCGCCATTTTAAAAAGTAATTTATTGCGTTATTTTTTGAACTTTGGCAATAATGGATCGCGAAGAAAGCGAACGGCGGCGGATTTTGAGTAATCTGACTCCGATTATGAATATTCTACATCAAAAACATGGAGCACTGCCTGTCTGACCTCCACAACCCGGTTACTCGGGCAATCCGATACTCATG
>NWSH02000006.1:11011715-11024804 GCA_002382865.2 Heliothis virescens | reverse complement strand
TTTTCATAGGTATTGGAACGGAACCCTTCGTGTGCGAGTCCGACTCGCACTTGGCCGGTTTTTCTTTCTAAGTTATTCAATTTCGGCCATTATAGTTATGTTGTTTATTTCTGGCAATACTAGCTCATTAAGTAACTAAAAATCTATTTTTTTAACCTATTTTGGACATGTTATACCACCTTTTTTTACTTTTTCTCAACAGGTATTTATCATATCATTCTCATCAGGTAAATAGTCCTGCTTATTTATTTAAGCTAAAATCAAAATACCAGAACATAAAACACGAACAAGCTTGCATACACGTGGTTTTCCACAGTTTTTCCTAGTCACGATGCAGATAAAAGGGTGTCGAAAAATTTGCTGCTTTCAGAAGTTTAGTTTAGAAAGATAATAATAAGTATGAAAGAATCAATACATGCATTAGCGGGCCCTTTCTGCTAAGAATAGAGCACCCTTCTTCTAATTCTTATGTTGGCTTAACTAAGGAAATTGATGTGTTTTTTATGTAGTTTGCTAGAAAATGACACAAATTGTTTTGTAATTATACCTTTGTTCAAATATTATCACATTCCTATATTATAATATTGAGTTAAATGAGCCTTAATGATAAGTGGTTTGATAAGGATTTGTAGCTGCCTAAAGTGGAAAAGTAATAAAAATGTCCCACAATTCATACTTTTAGAGCCACTATTAAACGTCTCCTTAACTCCAACAAAGATCTCAACTGTAACACTCTTAATTTTTTATGTCCATCTCATTAAAAATCTCAGAGCCGTAACTATTTTAAAACTCAACTCAGACATTTAATAAAACTGAGAAAATTAAACAACTATATTAGTTTCTTTTAAAGAGAACTATGCAGCACTTTCGAACTTTGAAATTCTGCGGTAAAAATGAGTTCGTACGCTAGAAAAGTTCGTCAAGGCGAGAAAAATTGCGGAATCATTTTCTGAACGAAAAGTTAGAGTTTAAAACTGTCTTTTTGTCTGGAGTACCTGCGGAGGTCGATTGATGGAAAATCACTGTTGGAAAGGTGCTTTCTCTGTGATGGAAAACTTTGTAAGAATGTTGTTTATTTTTTGTTCTGAGTCCCGTCTTTGGTGTCAGTTGAAAGCTTTGTTTATCTGTTTTGTTTGTTGAAATACATTTTGAATACTATGATTGAACTTTGCACTTTTTAGGTGTAACTGTACATCTCGGCTCGACACCACGATTAGGTGATAAATATTTTGTACAATAATATGTTTGAACAGCTTTTTTTTATGATTTATTTTTCTTCAGGTATCTACTGAAGAAAAATCTATACTTATAATAAATCTGTAGAGAGGTCAATTCTGTACATTAAATATATTTACAAAATAACTATCAGGGGGTGATTAGGGATTGATGCTGATGCCAAAAATGCAATTAGTAGAATTTTTGACTGTCTGTCTGTCTGTATAACCGTTATAGAAACAAAAACTACTGGACGGATTTTGACGAAACTTGGTACAATTATTAATCATACTCCTGGGCAGGTTATAATATACTATTCATCACGCTATAATCAAAAGGAACAGAGCAGTTAAGGGAAATGTTGAGAAAACGCACGGTCGCTGGCACAAGCGACACGATCCGCGTACGAAGTCGCTGGCAGAAGCTAGTAAATCATAAAAAAAAGCTTTTTCATTAACTACCGCTATTATGATTATTACAATTCTAATCCAAGAGACAATAAAGTATAAGTCCTGTTTATTCTCAAAACACCAAATGAAAGTTAAAAACCGTACGCGTCCAAAGTGGCTCATACATTAGATCAACTGACGAGTTTGCGGTTGTTATACCAAGGATAAGTACACCGATATATGTATACTATACTACGTAGATAAACTATAATATGTAGTAGCAAAGACTAGAATTATCACTACATATTTATTTATATTTATAAGGTTAAAGTTTTTATCGAGTAGGTATTATAAGGTTGTATTGACATTTTCTTCATCAGAAATGTTTACTTTGTAAATATGAGTGAAATCTATCGTCTAGTTTGCAGTATAAAGCCTCTCTATCATTATACCAGCTGTTTCTCCGAAGTTTCAACCGTATCCCGTGAAAACTATATCCCGTACCCGATTAAAATATAACCAATGCCACCCTTGAATAGTGTAGCTTCGCAACAGTGAAAAAAAATCCGGTCAATTCAGTAGTGTTTGAGACTTTAGGTGACAAACAGACAAACAAAAAATCCCCTTTATATTAGAGTACAGAAGTATAGATTAGTATAAATATAGAACAGTAATAAACTAAGGCCTAGCTGTCGTTACAATACTAATAATTCAAAGCACAATGGTTTCAAAGTACACAATAGTCCGCCTACAGTCATTAGCGATGTTTGATTACTAACAATTAATCGTGATGGAAGCTAGTTTCAGGTTCTAGAACATTCGCTGAGTAAAGTCGGGAACATTTTCCTTTTACTTTGCATAAGTTTCAAAGGGTAGCGTCGGGTCAACTGGAATAAAGATAGCCGGAAAGTATTTCAATGGGAAAAAAGAGATTCTTGTCTAGTTTGACAAAATTGGTTTACTAATTAAATGTAGTGGTTATTTAATTCCATAAAGTTTGTAAAAGAAAGACGCTTCAGACTGAAAAAGGTGGAAGACTTTGGGGGAGGCCTTTGCTCAGCAGTAGGACAATACTCAATAAAAGAATGTAAGGATTACGTAGGTCAATGTAGTGTCAGATGATAGCAAAATTTTGGCCCTTCTAGTACGAGTACATTAGTTGCGATAGGGCATAAGAAAAGTATAAGCTGTATAAACGAGATACTTAGTAGAATTTTACTATTTACAATATCACAATCTCTTTTATTTACTTTTCGCTTAGTAATATTCATTCATTCTTCTACCGAAAAGTAAAAAATAATTTCTATTTTACTGATACGGTCCTCACAACTTCCAAAACAATCTATTAGTTATTAGATTCCACAAAAATAAAATTATTTATTTCTCTTTGTACTCAGGTTTTTGATAGGTTTTCTGAAACACTGTGATTATTTTTAATACAGATTTTGTTTCACAAAATTACATTTAGACAATGATTACCTACATTTATTGTGTTTTAGTGAAAAAAAAATAGATTCATATATCTTTTGAAAGTGTATGATCAGAATCTATATCAACATTATAATTTGAACGCATTTATCTAAAGAAACACTACAAAAAAAAAACTGTTTTAGGTAGCCCATTTTGTATTAAAGAAGACTATAAGCTTACTTTTTATCCGATGGTACGAAGGAGTTCCCGATTACGCTTCGCTTATTGCTCGAATCAAAAACATACATTTTGATTTCGAAAATAAAATCTTGATCTAGTTTTTTTTCCTAAAACCTGTGACCTAAATCTCAAGGCCGTGAAGCCTAGGTAAGAAATGTTCAATGTCCTGTGCAAAGGTTTTTTTTCTAGAAAATTCTATTGTCATGCTATCAAGGCAAGTACCTTTAGGGCAGTTTAGGGTGTCAGCAATATAAATCGTCTGCGGGTCTAGATTAAAAGGGTCCAATAAACTATCCACTGCGCAGAAAGGTTATCACGGCTTAACGCTTTCTTATACATAGTTTAGATCTCGCATAAAAGTAAATAAATATAGTTTTCGTAAGTAAATCCGCTTATTTACTCCTTATTTTACTTAACTCACAAATACCTAAGCTTCTAGATATATTTATTCTGACGATTTCAATTTTAACAGCAGGTTTTCCTCAGTTCTATTTTTGAGATAAAATTGCCATCCATTTGTAATTGTGAGATAATAGAATAATTCAAGCAGGAAAAGCTGCTAAAAGTAGAACAAAAAAAAGAAAAGTTGATAATGATTTCGTTAAAAATACCTGTTATACTTTTGTACGAACGCATTGCTCTGTAAAAAAATACTTCCCAAAATGGAATCTGTGGTATCTATTTATTAAGAAGCTACTTAATTTCTTCTACAACTCTTTAACTTACACGCAAATTTGCAACTTAAGCTTTAAGTATAAGGTTTAAATTCGCTTGAATATAAGGCTGCTACGACCGGGAAACCTTTCTACTCGAAAACTTTCAACACAAATTCCATTAACGGAATTAAAATTAAAATACCCTCATTAATATGTAAGGAAAGATTAATGAACTAGCTAATAGCAGTGCTTCGTTCGGTTCAACAAAAAGTCTAAGTACCGTGCCACCATTAGCAGTGTCGACTGCGTCGTCTTACTTATCTCAACTATTCAATAGTTCGCTCCTTGATTTATTTTATAAGGTTCTTAGGTGTTATGCATTCGTTGTTATATTGTAACTCTTTCATTTTTTTAATGTCACTTTTTAGAGTTCCGTACCCAAAGGGTAAAACGGGACCCTATTACTAAGACTTCGTTGTCTGCCTGTCTGTCTGTCTCCACGCTGTATCTCACTAACCGTGAAAGCTAGAAAGCTGAAATTTCATCAATCACAAATAATGTATTTCTGTTGCCGCTAACAACAAATACTAAAAATGAAAAAAAAATAGGGGGATGGGGTACGGAACCCTTCATGCGCGAGTCTCTGAGTGTATCTTGGATACCTATCAAGTGCTGACTAATTATAAAAGGAAAACTTTGTGATGAAACTTGAACTGAAAAAAATAAATCTAAAATGTTTTTGAGCCAGCAGCGTCAAGTAATGAGCTTTATTCATTCACAGAATAAGGCCTTGTGTCTACATTTCACAGTAAAATTGGTCCAAACATTTGAGAGGGAAGATGTAGCAAACATACATATACTCACAAACTTTGGTATATTAAAAAAACACTGTGATAAATGTGGAGTTTGGCTCTTGAAGAATATCAGCTGTATAGACGTCAGAAGATCAACCATTAACCTTCAACTATTGTGATAAGGTTGCAAATCTATTGAAGAAATTAGACAGATTGAGGTACACTCCTGCGTCAATCTGTAATCATACACCTAACACCCAAAACTCAAATTCAATAACCTTCCAACCTCATTAGAAAATAAATACCTCCAACAATGCCCGTCTACAACGTCCAATTTTCTACCTTTTAAATAAAAAAAAAGTTAGTCCCGCAACGTTGAAAACACGCTCGCAACATGTTCCAATGTAGTAACAATGGGACGTAACAAAGAACGCTTTGTTGCGTTCATCGTGCCCTCGCTACGTCCGTGTGTTTGTGCCGATAATTTTTGCAACACAGTGTAAGTTTGCGTTGAATCCACGTTGAATCGTTTTGCTTTGTATTACTGGTGATTATGACATATTTTGTAGAAGATTGAACTAGTTTTTTTGACGATTTCAAAACAGGAGATTCTCAGTTTGAACTATGCACACAAGTATGTTTGTGCTATCTCACGTATAGCTGGACCAATTTTGATACGGTTTTCAGCCACACGGTCTTCGGTCAAATAAACATCTGCATTTATCTTTTTTCAGTATTTTTTTTTAATCTAGACTGTAGCATTAGCTTCCACCTTGAACAAGCGTGGTGATTAAAATATTTTCATTTGTCTAAGTTGGGCTGTTAAACTTATACCTGCAAAACATAAAATAAAATATTTTGTGAAAACTGCTACGTTGTAATCCTTAAGGTCAACTTTAGCGACACTTCTTTTAGTTTTCCTCCTGTAACTAGTATAAGATTTTTATAAATATACTGTCTTTATTTTGTAAATTTACAAAACGAAAACAGTGATAAAAAGCATACAAATAAAGTATATAGTCTAACTGTATTGAAGCCTACTACATTATTTGCTATTTAAAAAATCACAACTTTTTACACTAAAATATAAGTCCTGCTGACACAATATGTTATTATAATATGATATCCAATCACTCCACCAAATCCGGATTCACAATTGTAAATCTGCAGATCATACAAATGTTTACATCGATGCAGTAATATAATGCATGGCGTGTCAAATAATATTGAACTGTTAACAAAATAGCCACATATTTAAATACTCAATAATAATAAATTAACGCAATTTGATTTAAGACTTTAATTGAAGCGTCCGCTCATATAATTGGAGCGACATAATTATTCGTGACGTCATCAACTAAAATGAACGCGATTATAACGATAATTGGCAAAAATTTGATGAACATTCTAGATTAATTATGTCAATTTTGATAGATTGTTATTACAGAGGCAATGGCATTTATTTTTCAATGGTTCTGTGCTACATTGTTTTGGGCACTTTCAGTAATGCCTATTGTTTCTGCTGACATAGGTAGATAGATATGTTAATTAGATTATTTTACAGACAAAATATATATATTTTTCTAGATTTCGATCAGTGTAAAGGTTTATAAATTTATTTATCAGTAAGAAAACTCATAGGTTATGTGGCAATGGCGCATTTTTTTGGTTTTCTTGTGTGATTTTCAATACTGAGCTTTTGTTCTTGCTTTTGCTAGTCTTAATATGTTATAATATAATTTTTCTAAAGTATAATAATTTTTACATTGTATTCATATTTTAATCCTCTTTTCCTGCCCTTTTCCAAATTTTATTCGGGATTTGCAAGATTCATAAAAAGAAAAACCTTTACTACGGAAAAAAATACAAAAAAGACCTTCTGAAGTCAATTAAAAAGTATACAATATATCCGCACGGAATTAATTAGCCATTCATTTATAATGCGATTTTTGTCGGACGAACTCCGTCTAAATTAAGTTAAGGTGCCACTGTGCCTTAATTAAGATATTTCTTAAGATAGAACTTCCGTGAGTCTCCAGAATTCGCAGCAGTTTGAAACTTACGGAAAAATACAAGATTTTATCTGTTTTTACGTTTCTCCCCTTTGGGTAATACTTAGATGTTATCGGGTATTAGAGTAAAAGGTTCTCACACACATTTTGTAAATATATGCGTAGTTAAATACATCGTATTTTCATTTAATTTTTATAAGTTTAGTCAAAACTTCAAGAATTCCGTTAGAATTTTATTAAATTGTTATTAGGAGGGTACTAAAAGGAGCAGTCCGAGGAGTATTAAAGGAGCGCTTCATTAGGTGCGTTTCACAACAGTAGCACTTTGAAGAATACCTCTTAATTGACATAGCAATCATTAATAAACAAGACTCACAGTTAATAAAACACGAGTAATTTCGTTAATATGGCGGTACACGTAATTTGTGTTCAAATTATTTTGCGCCGGTCCAATTACTCAAGGTAATTGGTAGAAGATGCTTTCTACTTTCCATTATGGAGCCTTTTCATTGGACATAAAACCATGTACTTGTTGGAAAATAATCGCCATAATGGTTTATGTTCGAATGAGAAACGAAGTAGTAGTGCTTTGGTCTAAAATATTTTATATATCTTTTGTAAAGTGACGGTTTAAAGTTTATAAGTATGATATTTTACAGGCAGATGAGAGACATAAAGCCTTGATAGAACCTGCTTATAACAGTTATTTAATTAAAAGTTAATGTTTTTTTGCTCATAGATATAGGTGACATTAGTTTTATGGGGCTAGTGTCAGAATAATAGATAGAATATTGGAAGCGGCCTCTAGACCAGCCATACCACCTTTCTACTTCCCTATGTTTATCATATTCCGTGGATCGTAGATCCAATTCTTCATTATATTTCCGTAAACTTGACTTTTTATTTAATATGAGTTTTAAGACTAAGATAAACTACTTCTTAATTGGTTATACATTGTCTCCCAATAAGCAAGTGAAACCGTTTAAAACTAATACAGAATAGTGTCGGATAAGTGTCATATAAGGCCCGCTAAGCCAGCCCTACCTAGCACTAATTAATATAGCACGTTTATAGCATAGTTAGACCAAACGTATGATAAAATGCTAATTAAATAACTCGAGCTTTTACTTTTCACCACTCTATGGATATAGGAAGGATGGGCACGAAAACAGCAACCTGAATAGCATTTGTATTAATTTTAAATTGTAATTCAGTAGGTCCATGTCTACTGTTTCAAACGTTTCTAAATTTAATTATTTTAAAATTAAAAAAAAAGGAATTTAGTTATTGACATTCTTTTGAAGAAATGATTATAAAACGTAAATTTTTTTTTTTTTTTTTTTTTATTTATCTCTCCACAAAAGTTACAAAATAATACAAGTTTAAAATATGCCAAGAATCAAACAATTCGATATTGTTAACTTTGTGAGAGACGGTGCTGAAGTAGGTTTGTGCAACAGCACAACCTGTATTACAGGTCACCAGGGCCCTCCCGCAGTCAATATAAAATTATAGCACTCGTTAACATGTCGATGGTACTAAACAAGGAGAAAACAAGAGAGATATAACATATTAACATCGCAAAACCAAATATAAAAGTAATGCCGTATAAAATAAAAAAAAAAGAAACATAGAAACAGAGCATCTTTTGGAACATTAGTTTCGGAAATAACGTATAGAGAAAAGGTTGTGTGCGTAAGTGTGTGTGTGTGTTTTCTAAAAATGAAGGTGTGTGAAAGGAAATAACTATTTTTACCAAAGTAAAAATAAAATCACAAACAATACGTAGACTACAGAAGTTCCACTACAAGAAATATTCCAATTTATACATACTTATTTGAATATAATTAGTTAATAGAAAGAATACGTTATTTTGCAGTGACTGCGTTCCACAAATTAAGTATTTTACTGCATTTTAACACGGAATATATGTTTATAGAAAACATATTATTATAGAGGGTATTAAATGAAAATTTGTAAGAAATAAATAAGACACAAAGATATTGTATAAAAAAACAATGCATGAATGACAAAAATAAAAAAGTCAGTTAATTATTCATCATATTGTCGTGCGCGATCGGTGCGAAATGTCGGATATAGTGAAATGTAGTAGTTGTAATATTGTTATTAGTGAAGTTCTGGCGTTCATACAGAACCAAGTCGATGTAATGAACGAGGAAAGCATCGTAAGACTGTGCGCAACAGCTTTCTCGTGTGATGAAATAGTAACTGCAAAGGACTTGTTATATCAATCAGTGCAAACAAAGGAGAAGAAGGTGAAAAGAAAAGGAAAATCAGAGGTGAAAGTGCAGCGAGACCTGGAGGATATCATATCCCTCATCAAATGCACTGCAGCTGAGTGTATACCTATTTTTGTTGCTCGTGAGCTTAGAAAATTACCGCCGGTCACTTTTGACCATATCGATGTAACTCGTTTGTTAAAAGACATCATAACAGTTAAAACCCAAATTGAGGCTATAAGGGAGGAGTATGCGACTGTTGAGCAGGTTAATAAGTTGAATATGGAATTAATAAACCTGAAACAAGCATCGTTGGTGGATGGTTACCGGCAAGAAAATAACTTCGTAAACACTAATAGAGGTACGCGAAACCTATTACGGCTAGATAATTTTGACTTAAACAGCGGACCAATTGGTATTATGAATTTGTCAAAAGAAAGTTCACATACACCGGAACCGTTAAATATAAGAACAGCTGATTGCAAAATGTCATTGACCGATAAACTAGCGCAAGGTCATGGCAACGGTGTTATAAGCATGTCCTCTTCACACGCAAAGCCGCGGTCGCCTTCTGTCCTTGTCGAGCATGAGTCGACATCGTGCCAAGAGGATCAAAGTAAGCGCGTGGAGGCCCCTACTGCGGTTTCGTCACCGGTAACAAAGAACATATTGCCTGCGTGTGCGCATGCAGTGGCCTCAGCGTCGCGTGTAACGGGCGCATCGTTGAGTGCTGAGCCGATGAGTAATAATGAGCGTCGTACTTATTTGCAAATAGCACAGGACGGTGGTAAATTTAAAACCTATAAAGACGAGGAATGGAACATTGTGCAGAGTAAACGTCTTAAAAACCGTTTTATAGGAACACAAGGGAAGGCGAAGTACACTTCGGGTAAATTTAAGGCCGCAGAAAGTAAAATACCGCTGTTTGTAAACAATGTGGATAGTGAGTCATCAGTTAAGGATATTGCTGATTACATACTTAGTAAGACGAGCGTTGTAGTGCAATTAACTGAAATAAAAATGAAACGACAAAGAGATTATAAGGCTTTTAAGATATTTGTTCCTAGGCATAAGCTAGAAATATTCCTGGACGAGCAGCTGTGGCCGGAAGGTATTACTTTTCGTCGTTTTATTAATTTCAAGGAGCGAAATATGCAACATAGTCCGTCCTCGTTAGGAGATAATAAAGTTAATACTGAGGCAAATGATAAAATAGATTAGTTATGGCTACCGCTGCAAATCAAATTGTTAAAATGGTTAGCTTTAACTGTAAATCAGCGGCGAGATCAGTGGAGGGGATACGGGAAATATGTAAAACTGCACACGTTATTGCCTTGCAGGAAACGTGGTTATTGCCACATGATACTGCCTTTATTGGAACTATTAACCAGGAATTCGAATATACCAGTAAGTCAGCGGTAGATACCTCAGCTGGCGTACTGCGCGGTCGCCCGTATGGTGGGGTGGCGCTGATGTGGAAAAAAGGTATTTTTTCTTCCGTTACGGTGGTACCGTGTAATAGTGTAAGGCTAGCAGCTGTTAAGGTATGTGCAGGTGAACGTAGTTCGTTAGTGTTTTCGGTCTACATGCCAACAGATAGTGCGGTTAATTTGTTAGAATTCACGGAAGTTTTAAGTGAAATAAATGCAGTGATTGAGAGTTGTGGCAGTGAATCCGCTATAATACTCGGTGACTTCAACGCTCATCCTGATGAGTTGTTCTTTAGTGAGTTATGTAATTTTTGTTTAGAGCGGAGCTGGCTCTGTGCGGATGTGATGAAGTTAAATGCTTTAAGTGATACCCACACTTTTGTAAGTGAAAGTCACAATAACTGTAAAAGATGGCTTGATCACTGTCTGACTACGGAGGCAGCTTGGCAATGTGTGACTGAAGTTAAGATATTGTATGACGTGTTTTGGTCAGATCATTTTCCGCTAGAAGTTTATTGTAACTTAGGAATATTACAGAGTAAGAAATATTGTAAAAATAATGTATACAATGACGTGAGATGGGGTGAGAGAAATGCTGAGCAGATCAGGGTATATAGCGAGCTCTGTAACAGCAGATTAAGGGACATTGATTTCCCGATGGAACTTAGTCTGTGCGCTGATAAGGTTTGTAGTAATGATAGTCATTATGCAATAATTGATGAACTTTATAACAGTATTGTTAGTGCTTTGACCATAGCTGCACGTTGCAGTAGTAGGCAAAAAAAGCACAAGAAGTATGTCATTGGTTGGAATACTCACGTGCAAAAAGCTCACCAGATTGCTCGAAGCAGCTTTCAGACTTGGTTGCTGTATGGAAAACCCAAGTCCGGTGATATTTATGACACCATGTGTGAAACCAGAAAGCGCTTTAAGTCTAAGCTCAAGTGGTGTCAAGATAATGCTGATCGAATTAAAATGGACATCTTAGCCACTCACCACAAGGGTAAGGACTTCAAGCGTTTCTGGAAGCATACCAGGAAACTGGAATCTGGCTTGTGTGTATCTGCGTGTGTGGAGGGCAGAAATGAGCCCCAGCAAATTGCAGAGCTGTTTAGGGAGCGTTTTAGGGTCGAGTCACCTTTATTGAGTGTGCGGCAAGTGCTTGATGATGAAGTCGAGGATGAGGTACGGTTCAGATTTAAAATAAAAGAAGTCTCTCGGGTTATCAGGACCATGACTCGAGGTAAGTCTCCAGGGCACGATGACCTAAGTATCGAGCACTTGCAGCATGCGGGTGATCACTTGCCTAGGGTGTTGGTCATGCTGTACAACTTGTGCTTAGGACATTCATATTTACCGCAGGAGCTTATGAAGACCACTGTCATTCCAATTATTAAGAATAAGACGGGCGATGCCTCCGACGGCAACAATTACAGACCCATCTCTCTGGCTACAGTGATTGCTAAGGTGCTGGATGGTTTGCTGGACTGTCATCTTGGTGAGCATATACATCTCCATGAGGCTCAGTTCGGATTTAGAGCCGGACTTTCGACTGAAGCTGCTATACTGCGGCTCAAGCATACTATCCAGTACTACGTGACGAGGAAAACGCCTATTTACGGCTGTTTTTTGGACCTGTCGAAGGCATTTGACCTCGTGTCTTATAATGTGCTGTGGGATAAGCTCAGGGTTGAAACTAGCACACCAAGAGACATGATCAGTTTACTGAGATATTGGTACGGTAATCAAACCAATTTTGTCAAGTGGGCGAGCTCATGCTCCACAGAGTACAGGTTGGAGTGTGGGGTGAGACAAGGAGGCTTGACGTCACCACGGCTCTTCAACCTGTACGTAAACGGACTGATAGAGGAGCTCAGCAGGGCTGGTGTTGGTTGCTCAATAGATGGCATTTGTTCAAATAACGTTAGCTACGCCGACGATATGGCTCTGCTAAGCCCTTCTGTCAAAGCCCTAAACATGCTTTTAGGGATATGTGAGAGGTATGCAGTGTCACACGGCCTCAGGTACAACTCCAAAAAAAGTGAACTACTTGTTTTCAAGGCAGGCAATAGAACTCCCACTACAATACCACCGGTAACACTTGCAGGAAGTCAGATAAGTAGGGTCACCAAATTCAAGTACCTGGGGCACTGGGTCACTGAGGACCTCTCAGATGATTTAGATATTGAGAGGGAACGCAGGGCATTGGCAGTGAGATGCAATATGCTGGCGCGCAGGTTTGCTAGGTGCACAAATAATGTTAAAATTACTTTGTTTAAGGCGTACTGCCAGACATTGTACACCTGCAGCCTGTGGGTTCGCTATACGCAGAAGTCGTTTAATGCCCTGCGGGTTCTCTACAATAATGGGTTTAGGATGCTGATGGGGTTGCCGCGTCACTGCAGTGCATCGGGGATGTTTACGGAAGCCAACACTGACTGCTTTAGGGCAATAGTGCGCAAGAGAGTGGCCTCCCTTATGCGACGTATACGGGGCAGTCCCAGTGGCCTTCTAAACACCATTATTGAAAGTGTTGAGTGTCCAATTGTAAGGCACTGGAATAAGGTACACTGTTCTGGGGGTGTCCTTTTTAATGTAAAATAAATATTGTGAATGTTTTAAGTAGTTATAAGGTACTAACTTAGTTTGTTAAGATTTACTAACAATATATGGAATTATGTTCTGAAATAAATCGTAAATAAA
>NWSH02000006.1:10985066-11004188 GCA_002382865.2 Heliothis virescens | reverse complement strand
AGAGAGAGATTTGATTCTGGTGACAATACAATAATCCATATTCAATATTATTGTGAATCCAAGATGGCCGCCGCTACATAGGTCAGCCCGTTTGTTGAGTCAAATCTAGTAATTTAAATTTAACCCTCTTCCGTTAACCGATTGATCTGAAATTTGGTATACGGCCTTTGATTTTGGTGACAAATATAATAATCCATATTCAATATTATTGTGAATCCAAGATGGTCGCCGCTACAAGATGCGCGGACAACTTAGTTTTTTTCAATCTTATCAATAATGGATATCAAATGAAAGGGCTTGTTAAGTAGAATACAAGTGCAGTATACAAAATCAAAAACCAAGATGGCTGCCGCTACAATAACGCGGACAACTTACTTTTTTTAATCCCATCAATATGGATATCAAATGAAAGGGCTTGTTAAGTAGAATACAGTGCAGTATACAAAATCAAAATCCAAAGATGGCCGCGCTACAATATGTTGCACTATACAAAATCACAATTATGAATCCTCCACCCAAGTCAAGATCTCGTATCTGTCGAGGACTGTGTGCGTTAGGGTAAATAGAATGAGAAATAAAAACTAAAAACTTAAAAATAAAAAAAAGTAAAAAAAACTTTTTGAGTTAAACGGTTTTATGGTAAACAGCAAAATGTTGCAGATAATGTACTAAAAAGCTAAAAATAAAAAAAAAATAAACATAATGCATTGATTACACTAAAAAAATCCGTGGGCACATTTTTAACTGACGATTATAAAATATTGCACGTGCCCACGATTTTTATTTAGTGTAAATCAATGCATATGTTTAATATTTTTTTTATTTTTTAGCTTTTAGTACATTGATCTGCAACATTTTGCTGTTTACCATAAAACCGTTTTTTACCAATAGTTTCCAATTATTGTAATTCTATTGACTTGACTTGATTGATTGATTATTGTAGTTTTATTTCAGAATATTTTGGATTCTCACCATTATTGCAAGTCTAATAATGTGTGGATATTTGATAAAAGATGTATGGACCAAATGGCAGACCAGTCCCGTTATTGTGACTGTGAGCGAGCAACCTGTACCCGTTATAAAGGTAAATACATTAATTAAATTTCTTCACCATTGGCTAAGTCCTCTCGCACACTGCAGACTAAAGAGCCGGTTGACAGTTTGCCCGCTGGTTGGCAAAATTATTTTTTAAGTTGAATTTTAAAATCATAAAACAAAAAGCTGCCCCCAGAACGCCCACCCTCCACCACTTCCTATGTGTTTTTGCTGGGAAGAAGAGGTGGCGCAACAAACACCCCAGCAACACATGTCTGTCTATTAGGCTTGAAGAACCAGATGTATACAGAACCAAATTTTCAGTTGGTCTGATACCAGCCAAATGCGTCATCATTGTAATGTGCGCGCAAGCATTCATCTCCACACTGAATTATGAGCCCATACAAACCATCGGCTGACTAAAAGTGGGCAGTGTTCGAAGGTTCTTATTATTGTGCTGGACGATCAACTCAGACTTTGCAAACAAAGATGGCCACTATTGAATTGCTAAAGGCGATGTGACAATTTTGCTGTTTGTATGCAGCTGGATATTTATAACTTAAATAGGTCATTATTGCGGTTCAATATTTTGGCGGTCAGTTCAATCATTATTTTGATTATCAAGATTTTTGCTATAAATAACGACCCGCTGTGAGTTCTATCATTATAGGTGTAGCTAAAATATATTTTTTTACTGCAGCTCAATAATGACCTAAAATTCTAGATAAATACAGACTTAATACTAAAAACTATTATATTTCTATTATTGAGTATTTTTTAATATGATATTTTCAGGTTCCTTTGCCGGCAATTACAATTTGTCCTCAAGCAAAATGTAAGTTGTCAGCATATAACTATACCGGTATGCTAGACAAATATAGATATCACAGCCGCGAGTATTATACATTGTGAGTAAATTAATTTTTACTATGATATCCTAACGATGACGTAAACGGGTCATTCTACTTTTCAGTGCAGGTTTTTGTGTCAGCGACAACGGAATGTCATAATCAAAGATCTGAAACGTCTGATGTCAAATTCTAATAGTCCGGGGAAATAACGGGATGGACGTGACGATTCGAGACGTTACAGACCTTTAATTTTTGTAAGCCAAAGTAATGGAGTGACTTTTCCCGTTTTCCCAACATTTCTCTTCACTGCTCTGCTCCTGTTGATTGTAGCGTGATGAAAAGTATACTATAACCAGCTCAGGAGTATGAAAAATAATTGTACCAAGTTTCGTTAAAATCCGTCGAGTAGTTTTTGTTTCTGTAGCGGTTATACAAACAGACAGACAGATAGACAGACAAAAATTTTATTGATTGCATTTTTGGCACCAGTATCAATCCTTCATCACCCCTAGATAGTTATTTTTGAAATTTATTTCATGTACGAAATTGGCCTCTCTACAGATTTACATATTTATTAACCTATAAAAGAACTATACTAAGAACTAAACTAAAATGCATCAAAAAATTCCTCCCCATCGCGGTCGACTGGGAGCGTACCCAAAAGACTGGCAGCATTGCCCAATTGGATAGCAATGCTTATCCTTTGTCCAAGATAAGATAGCCAGCCTTTTGGTCACTTTTCGTTAGTATAAACTTGGAGAAGCTTTGGCTGAGTCAATGACACAAAATATCGTAATAAAGCATGGTAAGACATATTTTCTTGTGAATATTAACTTAATTTCAGTAGTTCTAGTGTAATACTCTTAGAAATTAATTAAAGACGAGGTCTTTCTTCAATATTTTCAGGGGCCTGGAGGAAAGGATAAAGTATGCCGGAATTACTCTACTTTGTGACAAAAATAGGTTAGCTGGACCGGTAATGCTTCAGAAACATAATTCTACAACAATCAAACAAATAAATGAGGTAAATCATTACTAAATACTGGACTACCATGGTTTACAAGTCATGGTGGTCATTATTAAGTGATGGCCTTGTGGTTATAGCAACAGTAGTACTAGTGTACGATTCAAGATCAGACCAGTAGTATTAAAAGCTTTCTAACTGATACGTTCTTACTAAGTATATCTCAGGTACAGTGACAGAGTAAAGGTGACTGCTTCGTTAGTCTCATAGCTGACTGCTGTGACCCGAGACCTCGTGTCTCGGGTTGGATTCCCGGGTCGAGACAAAATCGCTTTGTTGGTTTTAGAAACTTTCACAAAGCAGCCCGGAGTTGGAAGTTGATGACGGATACACCCGTGCATCAGAACATGTTAATGTCATTTCTGCGCCTGATATCTCTCCGGTCGTGTCGGATTTTCCGTCCCATCGGACTATGAGAGTGAGGGATTAGGGCATGCACCTGTTTCTACGCAAATGCTTGTGCACTATAATATGTCCTGCGCAGCTGGCTGATCTCCTTATATGAGAACAGCCGTCGTGGCCGACAATCGGCCTTGGACGCCATTAAAGGTGAAGGAAAACATGGGCTTTAAAACTCAAATCGCCAATCCACTTTGAGCAAGTATGTGAGCACTAATGAGCAGCGCTGTATGAGAAGCGGGTTGTGCCACGCAGTGGGCCAATAAGCTGATGACGACTGGTTTAATTTGAATAAATTATTGTTACCGTGTTATATTCAAAATTTAACGTGGAAGGCTATGAGTAATTTTTTATTATTCATGTTTGTAAAGGCTTTAATTAAATAAATTATTTGACTTTAACTTTATCCAGGACCGGAGTAGCTCCTAAGTGATAAAGGTAAAATCACGAGGAGCGTTGATAAGAGTGTATGGTATAATTCTGAATGAATGATAATTATTTCAGGTAGCTTTGGACTACAAGGACGTCTTCCACTTATGCAATATAAACGAGAAGTATATTAAATGTAGTCAACTATTTTCGAAAACGCTGACTGCCTCAGGAGTCTGCTATACGATGAATGTGTTAGCAGCTGACGAGATATTGCGAATGGAAAAGTAAGATTTTGTTGCAAAGATATTAACATGATTAGCGAAGTGATCGTACGCTTGAAATACTCATAATCTGCTTAGCCATTTCCCAGATATGCTGGAGTTAGCTTCCAATCTCACCGAATGCAGCTGAGTTATCTGACCTTTTCAACATCGAGCAACCCGATACTCCTTTGTAAGATCAGTTGTTAGACTTTCTGGCTTTTGACTACCAGTAACAACAGCCACATTATGTTGAGCCGGAAGCCATCAGTTCTTGGTTCCTCCTTAATCTTATGGGTAGCTTTTACATAGCCAAGACCTCCTCTTGTAGACTTGAAATACCTACTATTAATTGATAATATAATTTATTTTGTTCCAGTATACAGAAAGATTTCTCATATTTGAATTCTACAAGAAAAACGCAGAATTTGACAATTGAACACGGATACAATCCCGTTGTTTACCCTATTCGAGGATTGGTAGTATTTTTCAATAAGCTCTGAAGTTTTTTTTAATACACACAATTTATAGAATAGAAAATTATATATTTTCTGATCTCCTTTCTATAAATTGTAATTTTTCAGGCATCTGATACTACACCATCGGTATCCATAACGTTTAAGCAAAACTTGACCGACTACGATGCTCTATGCCATGGCTCCTCACCAGGGTTCCAGGTAACTTGGAAGAAATTATTCTTAATTCTTTTGGATGTGTATTTAATTCTTGTGTATGCTAGTCGTCTGGTTCCTCAAAAACAACTGATTTGACAGATTTGATAAAAATATTTATATGAATGACCTTTGAAAATAAGATGAGATTGAGTGACGCTGCTGTCGTACGAAGTTTCAGTGAAAACAACTTTCAAGTGGTAAAATAAAACATCGCCAATCCCTTTAGGGCATTATTGAGTGGTGAACATTATAAGGCCTAGTAGTATCTGGAGGCTCTTTACTATATGCAGAATTTGTGAAGTTAGGGTCGGAAGAGTTAAGCTGCGTAGATTCCGAAGCTTGGCTCCATGAGATCCAATATTTTTTCACAAGGCAAACCCTTTGTGGTCGTCTTGGGATCATTTTACGTGAAATGACTTTGACGGTTACTGTATATTAAATGTTATTATCGTGAAATAAAATAAGGTTTTGAGTATGAATGTAGATGGATATTGCGGAAGGGGACGAGCAAAAAAACGATGGATGGATTGCGTGAAAGTCGATATGACTAGGAAGAATGTTACTTGTGAGATGACGGCAAATAGAAGAGAATGGAAGAAGAAAACATGCTGCGCCGACCCCAAATAGATTGGGATAAGGGCAGGGAGATGATGATCGTGAAATAAAATGAAAATATTTGTTTTAGATCTACGTCCAGCACCCTGGAGAGTTACCCCAGACCTCATTATACACACAATCCCTCATGGTCAACGAGCAAGCTGCGCTGGCGCTCAGTTTTAGTATAATGAACACTTCGGAGACCTTGAGGAATTACCATCCAGAAGTGTACGCATATTTCCATTGTTTTTATTAATTTTAATAATCAAAATAAATGTATGATTATAATTAAAATGATAAAAGGCTAAACTAAATAGAAGCACATCACAAGTTCGCGTATGTGTGGCCCCTTCGTGTACCTCCTCATACTGATCAAAAGGCGCTTTCAGCGACTCGCGCAATATTTTGAACCACCATGAAGTTTGGCGGGATCTATAAAATGTTTCTTGTTCATAAACAGGTATCTCAATTACTGTAAAATACGTGAGTTTTTCAAATTGCAGACGACAATGCTATTTTCCTGAAGATCGACAGTTGAAGTATTTCAAAATATACACAGCCAAGAACTGTAGAACGGAATGTTTGGCTAACTTTACTTTAGCCACTTGTGGCTGTGTTCCGTTTTATCTGCCTCGTAAGTAAGGTTTGAACTAAATTATTTCTGGAGATCATTCTGAGAGGAATAGACATGATTGTAAAAATTTTGCTACACTAGCTACTTCTAACCGTCTATTATTCTTTGTGTGCTGATTAGAAAAAGAAATGAATTAAGTCGCAATCTGAAAGAAAACAATTCTTCTTCTTCCTGCCCTTACCTCGATTAGATCTTTCATGAGGAGTAAGGAATATATACCTGCCGTCACCTGCAAGAAAATAATTGTTGTTAATAAATTACCTTTTGTCTTAGATAGTAGCAGTGACCAGATTTGTGGAGTATTGCGCAAGATGTGTGCAGCAGCAGCGGAAGGTAAAATAACAGTAAAGCATTTATAAAAACACTTGGATATTATACAAATTGTCCCAGTGTCTGACTTAAGAAACATTGTTTCAGAAAAACTTTCACATCGAGAAGTTAATGAAAATGCGGCAGATAGATGCAGATGCCTCGAAGCATGCAATTCTATAACATACGATGCACAACTAATGAAAACTGGTTATTACCAAGATAGTATCGAAATGTCTCCTTTACTTAAATCCAGTGCTTTTCATCTAGCCCTTCCAAGGAACTTATCAGGGTACAAGGCTGATTTTAAGTGCAAATTCTATCTTGAATATAAAAATGACTTCCTTTTTTTTCATGCGCAATTATAATTATGTTGTGTTAGTCGTAGTCAGGAGAACAGCCAGTAAAATATATTTCTTTGCCTACGTATCAAATGTTTTATGCTACAAATTTTCGTAAAGCTCTAAACTAATGAAATGTTTCAGGGTACTTCATTCAGAGCTGAAGATATTCTACAAAAGTCCACAGTTCATATCGATGCGTCGCTCAGAGCTGTTCGGCGTGACTGACTTCCTCGCCAACTGTGGCGGTCTACTGGGCTTGTTCCTCGGCTTCTCATTCCTAAGCCTCGTTGAAATCATATACTTCTTCACTCTCAGGTGAAGTGACACTGTAATACATTCAATCCATTCCCACTCTATGTATAAGAGGTTTGAGAGGAATTCATAGAGGCTAATGTAAAATGAGATCTCACATGAAAGATGACCTGAGTCAGAAGGGATTGAATGTCAGTATGACGAGTGGCAGGGAGAAGTGGAAGCAAAAAACATATTGCGCTGACCCCAAATAGTTTGGCAACAGGGCAGGAAGGTGATGAATGTAATATGACATTTGATTTGCCGCTTACCATGGCATTGTACGCAGTGGCATGTGCGAATCACATTACCCTATTAAGTGTAAAGCAAAATCAACTGTTTTATACTTCAGGCTCTGCTGTGCTTTTAGAAAGGATCGAACCCAGGAGAAGACCAACTCGTTGGAAAAAAGCGACGGACATGAATTAACAGAAGAATGTTTACCGACGGTTTGCGAAAAGAATCCTAATTACTATCTTGACTAAAATGAGGATAATATTAAATAAATTTTTAAAATTTACTCAACTTTTGGCCTAAAGTATAATTTGATCGTTGTTTTTTCTAGTCCTATGTAATAATCTTCTTTGTATAAATAAATATCTTAAAAGTATGCCAGTAAGTTTATTTATCGTCTGATACTAAATCTCAAAAAAAGATTTTTCAAAAATCAATCTAAATCAAAAAGCATTTATTCAAAGTAAGCTGAAAACAGCACTCTTCGAACGTCAAAATTACATCAGACAGACCCAAAAACGCTCGCCCTTCACCACTTCCTATGTGTTTTTGCGCAACAAACTCCCCAGCAATTTTTAATTTTTAGTATTTTTTTCCAAATCTCCAGTCATCTTAAAAAGTCCTCCTTTTGCGAAGTGCACCAGTTGCGAAGTGTACTTTAAAAGAAGTGCACCAGTTCCTAAGTTCACCATTTGAGCTTGTTGTATGTACAAGTTGAGAAGTGCACCAAATGCGTCAAACCCGTTCCACCTTAAGCAAGCGTGGTGATTATCGCGTATTTCTTCTCTATATGAGAAGGGGCCTGTGTCCTACAGTGGAACATTAAAAAAGCTGATAACGATTATCCTATAATGCTATTTTATTAACCCACTTCACAAAAGGAGGAGATTCTCAATTCGACCGAATCTTTTTTTTTGCTTGTGAGGAACACTGCATAGAGTTTTAAAGTATCGTATAGAAAAATGATCCTTATTTATCAAATACCTCAACATTCAGAGGCCGTTCACTACAGAAAACGCTTGTGTTAAAGATTCAAATAACATACGACTCGCTTTGAAATAAGCCTTTAATAGGTACAGATTAACGGTTGGAATTACATGGAATAAATAAAAATATTAGAGCGCGGGAGACGTCCGTCGCTGACCGAATCTGTAGGCGAGCGCCCGCGCGGGGCGCGGGCGGTAAGTAGGATCAGCTGTGTGCTCCCCACCTCCCGCCGTGACGCCCGGCGCTGCTGGTCATGTGATCGAAGCGTGAACATCCTCCGGCGCGTTGAAAGCCTCAGCTTTCAAGAAGTAGACGCGTTCCGTGGCTCGGAGACAGGTGTCTCCAGTTCGCTGTCATCATTGGATTCTGAAGTTGGCAAAAGACATAGCTTATTGATAGCCCTTCGTATAGTGCCCCTTGAAGTAGTGACGTCCGCCACCCTACTGACGCCATCGGTTCCTGGATAGAGGCGACACACACGCCCCAACCGCCATTGTAATGGTGGCAAGTTGTCTTCTTTCAATACCACCACGTCTCCGCAGGCGAGTCCCTGTTGCCCAGTGCGCCATTTGGTGCGCTGCTGCAACTCGGAGATGTACTCCCGGCGCCATCGCTCCCAGAAGTGCTGCCTTATCTTCTCGATAAGCTCGTATCTGTTTGGCCTGGTAGCAGTGACAGGCTTCGTTGGAATAGATGTTAGTGGTCTCCCAATTAAGAAGTGGCCTGGGGTCAGAGGAGAAGGATCAGTACAATTGGACGAGAGAGGAGTCAGCGGACGTGAATTCAGGATAGCTTCAATTTGCGCAAACAGCGTTGCTAACTCCTCAAACGTCAAAGCAGCATTTCCAGCTACACGTTTCAAATGAAATTTTGCTGATTTAATTCCAGCCTCAAATATTCCACCGAAGTGGGGGGAATATGCGGGGCTAAATACAAATTTTATTCCCTCAGAAGTGGCATAATCACTAACAGACTGACGGCTGGACCTAAGCAACCTACCTAGTTCATTGTTTGTACCAACAAAATTCCTACCGTTGTCGCAATAGATCTCATGGCATTTTCCTCTCCGTGAAACGAAACGTCTTAGGCATAAAATAAAAGCTTGAGTACTCATTTCACTCACCAGTTCCAAATGTATTGCCTTTGTACTAAGGCAAATAAATAAACATAAGTAACATTTAGTAATACGATTACCACGACCTTTGCGGCTACTAATCATAAAGGGTCCAGCAAAGTCAACTCCACACGTATAAAAGGGGAAGCAAGCATTCGTGCGCGCTTCAGGTAAATGACCCATTATTGGTTGCACTGTATTCGCTCGTAGGCGAACGCAAATAGTACATTGTCTAACTACTTGCCGCGCCAGGCATCTTCCGCCAATAGGCCAGTACTTATCACGCACTGACGCTAACAGTAGCTGTTGACCTGCGTGGAACAAACGTATATGTTCATTAATCATTATTAACTTGGTAAAATGATGTTTTGACTGTAATATTATAGGGTGTTTCTTATCGAAATTATAATTTGAGTTTTCTAAACGACCACCCACACGAATTATATCGTTTGAATCTATAAATGGAGTTAATTGTAATAGTTTACTTTTCTGTGGTAATTGTTTTCCTTGCTTGAGTAACCCAATTTCAAACGAGAATGTTTCTAATTGACAACATTTTATTAATAGCGTTACTGAATTATCTATTTCATCTGAGCTTATAGGACCTGAATATTTTTGATTATTTTTATTACAATTGTTAACAAAACGTAACACATACGCATATATTCTACTCAATTTATTGAAACTGGAATACCTTTTAAAATCTATAAATGAACTAATATGATTTGGAGTGTTTGTTGCTGTTATTAATGAATGTACTTTTAACTCAGGTAAGTTTATATCTACGAACGAATTCTGTGGCCATTCTAAGCGTTCCTTCTTTAGGAAAGAAGGACCTTCCCACCACAAAGAAGAAGAAGATAGGTCCTGGGGTTCTACCCCTCTTGAGGCCAAGTCAGCTGGGTTCATATTCGTAGGTACATGTCTGTGCTCAAAATTACTTGTTAGCTCATTAATTTCATTGACCCTATTGCAGACAAACATTTTAAGATTTCTTATATCTGTTTTTAACCATCCCAAGACAACTGTCGAATCGGTCCAAATTGTTTTATAAGTTAATATTAAATCGTAATGACTGGATAATTTTATCACATAATCTAGCTCCCAGCAAAGCCGCAAGTAACTCTAATTTTGGTATAGTAATAGGTTTTAATGGAGCAACCCGAGCCTTGGCGCATAAAAGTCTAACAGTGACCTCATTTTTATCATTTACTGACCGTAAGTATACACATGAGGCATATGCTTTCTTAGACGCATCGACAAAGCAATGCAATTCTATTGATACGGGGGATTCGCAAAGAACATTTCTATTAATTTTAATATTAGAAAGGTAGTGCAAATTTGAAATGAATTTAAACCACGTTTTTAAAAAGTTTTCTGGTATGGGGTCGTCCCAATTTAATTTAATAACCCATAATTGCTGTAAAAATATTTTGGTTTTAATAATACATGCACAAATTAATCCCAACGGATCAAATATTTTACAAATAGTAGCAATTACGATCTTTTTTGTAACAATTTGAGGTGGCGATTCCACTTTCGAAGGAAACTGAATAATGTCTAGCTTTGGAGAATAATTCAGACCTAGCACACTGGATTCTTTAGTTAAATTTACCGGGTCGAATACAGTATCATCACCAGCAAACGCTTGCAAGCAGTTAGTACGAATCTTCCTTAAGGGGAAGCATGCAGAGTCCAAAACTTTCTTAACATTTATATATATGTGCTGTAACTCACTTTCACTATTTGCTCCCGTATTTAGGTCATCAATATAAAAATCATTTTTTATTATATTCGCGATAGTCTTATCATCACATTCCTTAGCTAGTTGTAATAAACATCTGGTACTCAAAAACGGAGCGCTGGCCAACCCATATGTTACTGTATTTAACTGTAGCACCTTAAGATTGTGCCGCTCTGAAAGATTGCTGGTATTACCGGGTTGTGTCAGAAATTGGTTTTTGTTAGTATCACCGGGTTCCGTACTATTAAATGAGTCCTTCCACAATATTAACTGAAGGTGACGTTGAGATTCATCCAAAGCCGATTGGCGATACATCTTCTCAATATCTCCTAAGAGAACAAACCTGTGCCCGCGAAACCGTAATAAAATTGAGAATAAGTCTGACTGCACTACTGGACCTACAGCCTGTATATCATTTAATGACTTCCCAGACGAGGTTTTGGCTGAGGCGTCAAATACCACTCTCAATTTCGTCGTTTCACTGTTCTCGCGAATAACACAGTGATGCGGAAGGTAATTACCAAATTTTGGGCGATCCACTTCACTTAAGTGACCTAAGTCTTTATATTCATTTATAAATCTAGTGTATGATTCCTTAAGTTTCGGATTTTTATTTAATTTTAACTCTAAATTTAAGAAACGTTTTTTAGCAAGATAATATGAATCACCAAGACTAGTTTCCGGCTCCTTTAAGGGCATACGCACACAAAACCTACCATCAGATAAGCGGGTCGTGTTTTCTATAAAATCAATTTCGCAAAACTGTTCCTCTAATGAGTATGTTTTCTTCTCGGTAGGTAGTTCTTCGATCTCCCAAAATTTCTTTAGGGAATTATCTATATTCGAAAAATGATTGAAATAACAATAGACCTCCGACTTGGATTGATTGATACCGATTGGGCCGGCTATTAACCATCCTAATTGTGATTCTTGTAAAGTAGGTTTATTAGACCCTAACTTAATTTGATTTGTCCCAATAATGTTCCAAAATACGTCAGCCCCCAATAACATATCTATAGCTGAAGGCTGGAAAAACTTTGGATCCGCTAATTGTATACCACACGGAATATTTAATTCATAAACATCGATTTCAACGCTGGGTAAAATACCTGTTATCGTTGGAACTAATAAACAAGAGACTTGAGAACTAAATGTAGATGAATGAGACTTAATTTTTACGACACATTTTCCTAAAATGTTAGTTTTAATGTTATTAAGTCCGCAGACATTTAAAGTTTCACTAGAATTCCTACTGAACCCTAATTTCTCCCTCATAGCTTTGGTTAAAAATGACGATTGGCTACCAGTGTCTAATAATGCTCGCGCCGTAACCTTTTTGTTGTTTACCTCATTAACGATTTCTACCTGCGCCGTGCACAATAGCGTATGAGTCATCGTCGTTGCCGATAATGTAACCGGTTCATTTGGTTGACTATTTGTATTTTGTTCTAAACAAGTATTCATGTGATCTTTATGAATCAAAGTGTTGTGTTTGCCTTTACATATTTTGCAAGAACCCTTCAACCGACACTGATAACTATTATGCCCACTACGTAAGCACTTAGTGCATAATTTCAACCTTTTTACTTCACACATTCTATCATCATAATTCATTTGTTTGAACTTCGGACATTCATAAACAAAATGATTCAGACTACAAATTACGCATTGATATTTTCCCGTATTAGAATCCGAAGCAGCCAAAAAAGATTTCACCTGTTTCTTATTTTGATAGTTCATATTATTATGTTCCTGTTTATCGGATCTATTATAGTGAGTAGTTTCCAAAATGTCTGCTCGGTTACGTAAAAATGAATAAAATTGATCTAACGACGGTAAATCTAATAAACTATTTTTATATTCTTCCCATTTTATACTGGTTGTGGAATCCAACTTTGCTGAAACTATGAATATTAACAAGACGTCCCACTGATTAGTAGGAAGCCCTAGAGTGTGCAAAGAACTCAAGTTTTTTGATAAGTGATCAACTAAATATCGTAAAGCCTTAAATGATTCCTTCATAATTGGATCGATGCTTAGTAAGGACTTAATGTGGTTATTAATTAAAATATTTTTACTATTGTAACGGTTACATAAAATTTGCCATGCTTTTTCGTAATTATCGGCGGTAAACTCAATCGATCTTATAACAACAGCAGCACTATTTTCTAAACTTGATCTAAGATAGTGATATTTATTAATTAATGGAATTGAGTCGTTTTTGTTAACGAGGGAATCAAAAGTATCCCTGAACTCGAGCCATTTCAAATAATTTCCGTCAAATCTTGGCAAATTAATTGTAGGTAACTTTATAGAATTGATGGAATGTGAACATTGATTGGATATACTTTCATCATGTAATGATTTTTTCTCTAAACTTGCACACTCAATCAATTCCTTAGCCATGGAAAGAAGAGAAAAGAATTGTGACTCAACAAAATCTCGCTCAGTTATCTGTTCATCGTCATTTGAAGAGAGTAATTCTATATTTGATTGTATAACATTGAAATCTGATAACAATTCTTCAAATTTATCAACGCGTAAAGATATTTCTTTGACTTGCACGGAAGTTATCTTATTCGCACCTACTTGGGCTAGAACATTCACATAATCTTTAAATTTTGTAAGTCTGCCTTTGATTATGCTACGCTTTTTGACGAGCTCCTTTAAAGTATCTTTTCCTTCCATGACTAATTACTTAAATAATCAGAATAAACAATGAACTAAGCAAGCGAATGAAATGTTCAAACCAGTTATAACGGTTCCGTCGCAGTGAGATCCAGCCGCCCTGCTGTAGTGACCACTCGGACGCTTGAAGGATTCGCCACCACAAGCCGAGCACTAAGCACGCGGTTCTCTTAGAGATTATCTGGAATTTACATTAAATAATGCGTTGAAATAAAATATGACTAAGTTAATAAATTTTATTTAAGGGGGTAGGCGGAACTACGAAAAAAATGACTGGGCAAAATTAAATGAATGTAACTATTTGAGTTTTAAATATTTAGCTAGGGAATAAATAGCGGTACTCGTATAATGACTAAGCTGAAACACTAATAATAATTTCATCCAATGGGTTTCAAACTTAAGAAAAGAAAAGAAGGCGATAGGTACTTATAGGCAAGCTTTCGCAATAGCCGAAGCGTATATTATTTAAACATTAGGATAGTAAGGCACTTGAAATACTATCTTATAACGCTTTCGGAGCGGCAAGCCGTACGCAAATCGAAGGGGAGACAATGAGAAATAGTGGATAGGATATTTAGACCAACTTCCCTTGGGTATCCAGCCAGACGTCCAGCAGTCCTCAGCAAAGTTCTCACTCCACCAGGGCAGAAGGCAGCATAAGCAGCAATAGGTGCAGTAGGTAGTCCTCAGCAAAGTTCTCATTCCACCAGGGCAGAAGGCAGCATAAGCAGCAATCCAATCCAATTCTTTTCTCTTCTTTCCATGGCTAAGGAATTGATTGAGTGTGCAAGTTTAGAGAAAAAATCATTACATGATGAAAGTATATCCAATCAATGTTCACATTCCATCAATTCTATAAAGTTACCTACAATTAATTTGCCAAGATTTGACGGAAATTATTTGAAATGGCTCGAGTTCAGGGATACTTTTGATTCCCTCGTTAACAAAAACGACTCAATTCCATTAATTAATAAATATCACTATCTTAGATCAAGTTTAGAAAATAGTGCTGCTGTTGTTATAAGATCGATTGAGTTTACCGCCGATAATTACGAAAAAGCATGGCAAATTTTATGTAACCGTTACAATAGTAAAAATATTTTAATTAATAACCACATTAAGTCCTTACTAAGCATCGATCCAATTATGAAGGAATCATTTAAGGCTTTACGATATTTAGTTGATCACTTATCAAAAAACTTGAGTTCTTTGCACACTCTAGGGCTTCCTACTAATCAGTGGGACGTCTTGTTAATATTCATAGTTTCAGCAAAGTTGGATTCCACAACCAGTATAAAATGGGAAGAATATAAAAATAGTTTATTAGATTTACCGTCGTTAGATCAATTTTATTCATTTTTACGTAACCGAGCAGACATTTTGGAAACTACTCACTATAATAGATCCGATAAACAGGAACATAATAATATGAACTATCAAAATAAGAAACAGGTGAAATCTTTTTTGGCTGCTTCGGATTCTAATACGGGAAAATATCAATGCGTAATTTGTAGTCTGAATCATTTTGTTTATGAATGTCCGAAGTTCAAACAAATGAATTATGATGATAGAATGTGTGAAGTAAAAAGGTTGAAATTATGCACTAAGTGCTTACGTAGTGGGCATAATAGTTATCAGTGTCGGTTGAAGGGTTCTTGCAAAATATGTAAAGGCAAACACAACACTTTGATTCATAAAGATCACATGAATACTTGTTTAGAACAAAATACAAATAGTCAACCAAATGAACCGGTTACATTATCGGCAACGACGATGACTCATACGCTATTGTGCACGGCGCAGGTAGAAATCGTTAATGAGGTAAACAACAAAAAGGTTACGGCGCGAGCATTATTAGACACTGGTAGCCAATCGTCATTTTTAACCGAAGCTATGAGGGAGAAATTAGGGTTCAGTAGGAATTCTAGTGAAACTTTAAATGTCTGCGGACTTAATAACATTAAAACTAACATTTTAGGAAAATGTGTCGTAAAAATTAAGTCTCATTCATCTACATTTAGTTCTCGAGTCTCTTGTTTATTAGTTCCAACGATAACAGGTATTTTACCCAGCGTTGAAATCGATGTTTATGAATTAAATATTCCGTGTGGTATACAATTAGCGGATCCAAAGTTTTTCCAGCCTTCAGCTATAGATATGTTATTGGGGGCTGACGTATTTTGGAACATTATTGGGACAAATCAAATTAAGTTAGGGTCTAATAAACCTACTTTACAAGAATCACAATTAGGATGGTTAATAGCCGGCCCAATCGGTATCAATCAATCCAAGTCGGAGGTCTATTGTTATTTCAATCATTTTTCGAATATAGATAATTCCCTAAAGAAATTTTGGGAGATCGAAGAACTACCTACCGAGAAGAAAACATACTCATTAGAGGAACAGTTTTGCGAAATTGATTTTATAGAAAACACGACCCGCTTATCTGATGGTAGGTTTTGTGTGCGTATGCCCTTAAAGGAGCCGGAAACTAGTCTTGGTGATTCATATTATCTTGCTAAAAAACGTTTCTTAAATTTAGAGTTAAAATTAAATAAAAATCCGAAACTTAAGGAATCATACACTAGATTTATAAATGAATATAAAGACTTAGGTCACTTAAGTGAAGTGGATCGCCCAAAATTTGGTAATTACCTTCCGCATCACTGTGTTATTCGCGAGAACAGTGAAACGACGAAATTGAGAGTGGTATTTGACGCCTCAGCCAAAACCTCGTCTGGGAAGTCATTAAATGATATACAGGCTGTAGGTCCAGTAGTGCAGTCAGACTTATTCTCAATTTTATTACGGTTTCGCGGGCACAGGTTTGTTCTCATAGGAGATATTGAGAAGATGTATCGCCAATCGGCTTTGGATGAATCTCAACGTCACCTTCAGTTAATATTGTGGAAGGACTCATTTAATAGTACGGAACCCGGTGATACTAACAAAAACCAATTTCTGACACAACCCGGTAATACCAGCAATCTTTCAGAGCGGCACAATCTTAAGGTGCTACAGTTAAATACAGTAACATATGGGTTGGCCAGCGCTCCGTTTTTGAGTACCAGATGTTTATTACAACTAGCTAAGGAATGTGATGATAAGACTATCGCGAATATAATAAAAAATGATTTTTATATTGATGACCTAAATACGGGAGCAAATAGTGAAAGTGAGTTACAGCACATATATATAAATGTTAAGAAAGTTTTGGACTCTGCATGCTTCCCCTTAAGGAAGATTCGTACTAACTGCTTGCAAGCGTTTGCTGGTGATGATACTGTATTCGACCCGGTAAATTTAACTAAAGAATCCAGTGTGCTAGGTCTGAATTATTCTCCAAAGCTAGACATTATTCAGTTTCCTTCGAAAGTGGAATCGCCACCTCAAATTGTTACAAAAAAGATCGTAATTGCTACTATTTGTAAAATATTTGATCCGTTGGGATTTAAAAAAAAAAAAAAAAAAAAAAAAAAAAAAAAAAAAAAAAAGCCTACAGATTCGGTCAGCGACGGACGTCTCCCGCGCTCTAAATATTTTATTTATTCCATGTAATTCCAACCGTTAATCTGTACCTATTAAAGGCTTATTTCAAAGCGAGTCGTATGTTATTTGAATCTTTAACACCGTTAATTTATAATTTAGGCATAAATATTGACCTTAAATATTATAAAACTAGTTGGGATCGTTTTAATAGCTATTTGTCAACATATTTATATATAAAAAAAAAACTTATAATAAGCAAGAGCTCGGAAATAATGATAATTACGTTAATTAGAACAAAATATGGCCTATAGCTATATCACAAAAACTAAAGCTGTTGAAGAAAAACTGATGGAGATTTGAAATCAGCGACCACGAAATAGTAAACAACGGCAATGAAATTTCTGCAACAAAAAAATTTTCAAATTTTGTTCCCTTGTGTAATGTACTTCGGGCAAGTTATTTTTATGACGGCCAGTTTCACAGGGCCCAGATAAAGTCTAAACAGCTGTCTGACAGATAGTGCCAAAGAATATTTTTAATTTTGGTTACTTTACTTTGGTATGATCTGTCAGATAGCTATCTAGAACCCTATCTGGAATCTGTGAAACTGGCGGTGAATTTTTCTTGTCTATCGTTAGACAGGGTTACACGATCAGTCTGGCGTCAGTCAATTCTGTCAGTCTGGTCATGAGTCATGAATGATGGGAGAATGATCGTGTAACCGGTGACTGACGGACTAATGGTCCAAAATGTACCGTGTTTTTGCCCATCAGTCTTTCGTCAGTCTGTGACTGATGCCAGAATGACATATATTCTAAGACAGGGTTACACGATCAGTCTGGCGTCAGTCCAGTCCATCAGTCTGGTCATGAATGATGGGAGAGTGATCGTGTAACCGGGTGACTGACGGACTGATGGTCCAAAATGTACCGTGTTTTTTGCCGTCAGTCTGTACTTGATGCCAGAATGACGCCAGACTGATCGTGTAACCCCTGTCCTAGAATATATGTCAATGATTATTATTTGGGGGCATTTGGAAGCACGGCAGTGCCCCCGCCAAGTCGAGCGCAAAGTAAACACTGCCGTACTATCCTTTACTGGAACCATTTCGCCGCATTTTCAGGCCCTATTTGACAACCTCTGGATAAGACTAGAAGGCAGAAATTTTGGTCATCAGAAAGCTATAATCACATACTTAAAAACCAGAATTTCAAGTCTGTAGGTAATTTAGTTCCGAACTAAGCGTAAGCAAAGTTCATATTTTCGACACTCACTCATGATCATCAAAATAGAACTAGTACTTCCCATAATCTCAAGAGCTGAAATTTGGTACAGAGTTAGGGTTTAATGGCCACATGAAGGGAAAACTACAAAAACTAGGATAATCGAAGATCTGGAGTACCTGGTGACCCTGATTAGAAAACAGGAGAGCCCAATCAAACTATTACAGAATCAACATACCGCCTTAGTTGATGTCAATATGCTCACGTTTCTACAAAAGAAGTGAAATCCCAACAAAAACATACTGTAAAAAACTAGCCAAGTCTCTATGAACTGCTTGTTTATCTCTAAAAAGTAATGAAATCTAGACAAAGTCGTGCTGAGTCTTAGGTTTCTTACTGCGATTTTTTTACTGCAACAGTTAATGTGATATGACTGGCCGTTGAACATTCTTTATAAGTAATTGGGTACAAGTCAACGGCCAGTTATATAACATTAACTGTTATAGTAAAGAAATCGCAGTAAGGAACTAAGACTCAGCACGACTTTGTTAGATTTCATTACTTTTTAGAATAAACAAGCAGTTCCATAGAGACTTGGCTAGTTTTTTACAGTATGTTTTTGTTGGGATCCTATTAACTGATTTTAATTTCAATTGGTTAATAGTTCAGTATTAAATGTAATAAATCATTTTGCGTTATCAACACTTGGTTGTGGCGCCAACCTGTCGCACATTAGTTGAAACTGTCGACATGATTCTGCATACATCAAGTGCTTAGCATTTACAATGACGATTATGCACAGGTGATGTCTATTGTATGTGGTGAGAGATATTGAATACGTAGCTGGGTAACA
>NWSH02000006.1:10955176-10982633 GCA_002382865.2 Heliothis virescens | reverse complement strand
ACTTAAAAATGTTGTAAATTGTAAATTTTGGCTCTTTTGACTCAAAAGGTTGCCGACCCCTGGTATAGGCGGATAATCCTGAATAGTTAGGTATCGAAAAGTATAGCAAGTTAAATCTAGAATCCAAATAAAATATTGTTCCACTTTTTATTATATGTATAGATTAAACAGTCAAAAATATATGTCTTTTGTAAAATATATATTTTATTCTAGTGTTCGTAGGAGGATATTATTTGTGAAAGTTTAAGCTGGCTGAATATCACGGATTATGACATACAGCCTGGTGACAAACTGGTGGACGGTCGGATGGACAGCAAAGTCCCGTTTTTCTCTTTGGGTACAGAATCCCTAAAAAAGTATAAAATTCATCCGCGCGAAAGATTTTTTTTGTCGTTATTTTTTCATTGTTGTTAACTGAACCTAGTTTGATCACCTTTACAATTTGTTACAAAATTCAATAAAAACCTCGGTCGAAACTCTATTGCACTGGCATGCTATGTAACTAACTGTGAAAAAGTTGAATTAAAAATTCCTTTGTACGGAACCACTGGTATCCGTCAAAGGCTCAATATAACGTATTTTTATACGCAAAAATGTTTTTTGTTCCATTTCCATAAAATCACGGCCGCCCCTAAAAGTGGGCAAATCGTGGACCCGTAATTAATTTATGAAGGGCTAAAAATATTTTTTATTAATTGTACTGAAGTGCTGAGCGGGAGTAAAAATGGTATTTCAAAGCCAAAGTTGAGTATTTTGGTATTCTTGTTAAAATAATACCTTGTGGTTTTCTGAAATTAATTTCATTTGATTCAATAAAAAATGTTCCTAGAAGTTGCTTAAAGACGAATGAGATGATATTTTTAGAAGGACCTATTTTTGACCCGTTTTTAATCTTGACCCCGACTGCCTAAAAGTATTATGTTTATCTGTTCAGTGAGGCACCAAAGACTGAAGTAACAAATTATTTCTTTGTTTTCTACAATATGGATATCAAAATAATGGGCTCATCATGTGGATTCCAAAATGGCATATCATTATTACTAAAAAGAATGATGCAAGCAGGTATTGCAGGTGGGTTTTATGTTTTAAAATATATTTTTTTTCATATACATAAATAATATCCCATGAATTGCTTCTATCCAGGCGATAAGCTTAAGTTTTACACCAAAAATCAATTTCCCCATGCAATATCATGGTGGTTCTTTCCCGTCCGTACCAAAGACATTAAGTTGTAGTGTTTATGGGACGTATAGTGCGCAGATTGTCAGCCTGCCAGCACATAACCGTACCATTTGCAGTTAGTAATTCAACAGCTGGCCTTCATTGGGGCTATACAAAGACGAATATAATATAAATAAATATGTTTGTGTGATAGAGGAATTTATTATATTGCGTGTTCTGAGGAAACTAGTTCCTGCACCCGGATAAAATATAACATTATGTAGTTTCTCAGGTACGACTATTTATCTACTCATTTAAATCGCTTCAGTTTCAGTGTAAAAGTTGAACTATTAAGTAATTTGTGGTAAAAGCCCGACAGACTGAGTTAAATACATTCACATTTACATTTATAATATTAGTAAGAATTGTTTTCTGAGTTTATTTCAAGTATATTTCAAAGAAGGCATCAATCACAGAATCTTTCTATTTACGTCTACGGTTCGTACAGTTCTATGGATAAGAAATGTTTGAACAAGAAGTTTATATTTGTTGTGATTTTCAATGAAAATACGCTAAAGTGGGCGATCTTATTTGACACCGCATACACGTTTTTAGTTACAAACTCAAGTTATAAATACTTGAAAATAAAGCTTACCATAAAACTGAAAACTGTATTTTCCTCGTGTCCCATAGGCAGTTAGCCACTAGCCACGTATCATGGTCTCCGGTCACAGCCATCGGCTGACGTACGTGGGTCACCACGGATTGACAATAATGACAACGGTTTCCTTTTCAAGACATTGATGGGTATGGCGCAAGTTATGGGCATGAGAAGAATAAGTAATACAAACTAAAAAAAAAGATTATACAAACTTAATGCTTAGATGAAATTTATCTAATACTAGCCGTATTCCTGCGGTGTCACTCGCATCCCGTGGGAATTACTGCCCGTACCCGGATAAAATATAGCCTATATCACTCGTGGATAATGTAGCTTTCGAATGGTGAAAGAATTTTTAAAATCGGTCCAGTAGTTTTTGAGCCTATTCATTACAACCAAACAAACAAACAAAGTTTTCCTCTTTATAATATTAGTATAGATTTAATACTCTACCTTATACCTACCTCTTTGATAGTTTTGGCTGCACAAAGTGGCAACATCTCACAAATAAAGACTTTCTTAAAGCACAACATAATTAAATTGGTTAAACTTAAATAACCAATAACTTAAAAACTATATCATTTAAACTACTACTTCTTTTGCACGAAATGTTTAACAAAAGCTGAGCTGAGAAGTATTATTCAAAATTAATGCATATCCTCAGGAACACGGTGTATGTAACAAGTCAAACTGCGAAACTCCTTTATTTGAACACACTCTGATCTGGATCCTTGCGTTCTGTTGAAGCCTACTTTACTGTATACAATTATAATTATAATTAACGAGATAGATTTTTGAAATTCCTATTTCTAGTAATGAAATCAGACAGACTACTGGTAATAGCCGTAAAATAACAATAACCCATACTACGACATCAAAACCCCCTAACTTGCACCACAGCCTCACAAAAAACTCGAAACGTAATCGTTCACGTTTGACGTCGGAGAACGTTAAATTACCGGCGCGGAATCTTATTTATTTGACAGCACGACGTGAGCCCACCCCGGGCAAGATTAAAGTTCCTTTCTTCAGATCTTTTACAACGACAGATTACCTTTTTTGGAATGTCGAATGTCCAAAATGGAAAATAAATATTAGAGCTTCGATGTATTGGGTGAAGTTCTTGTGATTTGTAGGCTGGATATTGTTGAAGTTTGTTTGTTATTTGTCCGTTCATGTGATTAGTGTGACTGGTAAAAATCAATATTATTAAATAGGAATATTTTGACATCAATGTCTTTATAGGCCCTTCTTCTTTTGTGGGCTAGTGTCATTCTTTTACAAACTACATTAAGTCATATGCATTTTCAGGAAAATACCTAAATTATTTTTATATTTTGTTAAGCTCAGATATTTCTAATACTCATTAATTGGAAATCCAAAGTAAGTTAAGACGTCTAGAGTAAAAAAATAGCAGTGACCAAATTACCTCCTTTTTGAACCCCTCATCCTCCAGTTAAGTTTTATTATTCTTTCGCGAGACGTCAAGCTTCTATTACAATTTTATTTCAACTTTACTCTGAAAAGAAATAAAAATTGTTTAAAAACTTTGTAGCCGTCACCCTGTCCCGGGAGTCATGAATTTTTAACGGTTGTTTTGCAAAGACCACTCTTATAAATGAGCTCTTCAATTTGGAATAATATACAAATTAATCTTAATTAATAATTAATGTTCTGCGACCTCCGTAATGATACATTCGCTTTGACGTGGACTTTTTAATTCGGAGCCATTAGTGTTTTAAATGTAATGAGTAATGTAGAAGTAAATGAAGATGTTCTTTATGATTTTTGTGTGTTTGTTTTGAGAAGTAACTGGTATGTGCTTATTTTTACATATGTGCTGAAATCAATATCAATAAGATAGATATCATATCTCTATTTGAAAAGTTATATTTCCTTGAAAGTGTGAGTAACATTCTGAACTGGAACGTTGCGGTACTGATTTATATTCGTTTTCTGAAAGACTTATTAGGAAACATAAGATATCACTGATGTATTTGTTATCAAAATACAAGAGGTTAGCTTATGTAACTGTTCTCGTGCCACACCCACTCCAGTCATGATGAAAATAGTTGAAGTACTTTATAAAACCGAAACATAAAACTACACGCTTCAATTTGATATTTTATTTAACATTCATTTAATTTATTTAAATCATAAAATATTATTTTTTCACCTCACAAAGTTCAGGAAACGCTTTAGCTCGCCACGCGTCTGTTTCCACGTAATACGAAATTACACGGTTGGCGAATGTGTCAAAACTTCCTTCATTTACGTGAGCCAGTCGTTCTGGTGGTACGTGCGTCTGGCGGTACGGTCTGACATGGCCACGTGTGTAAGAAGAAAATTATAATGTAATGTTTTTTAAATAAATTGTTAAATGTTAATGTCCATGTATATGGGGCCATCTGGATATGACGAGTTTCTCCGTTGTTCAAAAGGCACGTAAGAATGTGGATCTGACCCTTTGACTGACAGGCGTTATATAATCAAAAGCTAAAAAGTTTAACAACCAGTAGTACCAAAGGAGGGTACCACGGGTCACTGAGTTGAGGACGAAAGATTGGTATGCAGTGTCGGTCCATGTAAAATACTGGTATTTAGCTGCACCCGGTTAGACTGAAGACCAAACCCAAAGCCAACCCTATCGGAGCAGGCAAATTAATTCAATGTAAAAGTTCAGAGATCACATTAATATTTAGTGATATTTAGTTAGGAAACTTATCTAAAGAAAGATACAGTATGTTTGCTATGATCAGTCCAGGCACAAAATCCAGGCGTGAATGATTTGCTGTTTGGAGTAAAGCCGTTGGTCCCAACGGCCATTTAGACTTACTGCACTTATTTAGAAGCCAAAGGAATAAAATCACTCACCAAAGAGTATCGTGTTGCTCCATGCTGGTAACTATTATAAATTGCAGAATATTCTATCATGTAGACCAAAATAGTTACTTTATGACTACTGAACGGCACAGACAAACAGAACACCAGCGCGTGCGTCATTATTGGTATGAAATGTTGCCATATGGAAATAGGAGTATTTATTTTATTTACCTTCAGGTCATATTTTTGTGAAGATATTATTTTTTTTATCGTGGAGGTCATCACAAAGCATAGTTTTGGCCAATGTGTGCCAGTGATTAAGTCAAAGCTGTGTGCATTTATGTGCTTTGGCCTTAGTCCATCATAATACCTAATTATTGTGAGCTTCGCTCCTGTGTAAGCGGGTGCTTTTTCATCAAACGAAGAATTATAAAGTTTAACTTCACACACATATTAATTATTATCTATCAAAAAGTAAATAGTTCTGTAAAAGAAATAAATAATATATTATTGACACGAGACCATGAAATATAAAGTTGTCAGAAAGTAAAGAAGGTGATGCAGAAAATACTCTAGTACCTACTCATATTTTATTCTAGAAACGCTATTTTCAATTTAGGCTCACGTGGAGTTGCAAGTGCAAGTTCTACCTGGAATATTTTGTTAATTTGAATTTAATTGTACCGCTTCTCGCGTGTGTTATGACCTCGCTTTACCCCATGCGCCTCAGGCGAGAGCAAATACAGTGTTGTGTCGGCCATTCTTTTGTTGTTCTAACTGTTATGTATGAACCGCCCTGTTATTACACACGAAGGTATTTTTATAAAGGGTTTTTTGGTGTGTATGTATTTGGAAAGACGTGTTAATATGGTCATCGTAGAGCTGATCCGTTTTACCTCTTAATATTCGAATAAGTGATACATTATTATCAATATTTGAGGTTTTTAATCTTGGCAATTGTGTTTAATTTTATTTTACATCAGCGTGTTTTTACCCTGAATAAATGTATTTTTTTCTAAACAGTATCTTACGGTTTTTATTCAATTTCAGACAGTATAAGAGACCATTTTAGGAACCAGTTAAATAATTTAAACTCATCCATTTAAGACCCCGTTTCCCATAAAATACAATACACAAATTTTAACGAACTTCCCTAATTATCGGAACTATTCCAATTAACCCAAGAAATATCTAAATAGGAAAGCGAAATTAGTTTGAATTCTTGGCCATCTACATCCAAATAGGAAAACCGGCCAAGTGTGAGTCGGACTCGCACACGAAGGGTTCCGTTCCATTATCTATGAAAAATAAACGTGCTTATTACCTACAATTAGCCAAAACACAAACTTTTCTCGACAACAAAAATTAACTTTGTTTTTCATACAAATATATGAATAACAAAGTTATAATTTGCGCTTACTGAAAAAGTGCTATATCTCAAAAACCACTGACTGTATCTTGTTCAAACCAATTTTGGTTGGTAGTTTTTATTGAGATCTATAACATATATTTTTTTCAGATTTTTCACTTTGGTAGTTTAAGAATTACAGGGGGGGGGACACACATTTTGGCACTTTGGGAGTGTCTTACTCTAAAATGATTGACTTTAGGAAAAAATGGTTTTAGAAACCTCAGTACCATTTTTTAAGACCTATCCATAGACACCCCACACGTATAGGTTTGATGAAAAAAAATATTTTTAGTTTCAGTTTCATGTATGGGGAGCCCCCCCTAATATTATATATTTTTTATTTTAGAACCAAAATCGTAAAGCGGTTAATATAATACATCTACCTACCAAGTTTTAACTGTGTAGTCCTAATAGTTTCGGAATAAAGTGGCTGTGACATACGGACGGACGGACAGACAGACAGACAGACAGACAGACAGACAGACAGACAGACAGACAGACAGACAGACAGACAGACATGACGAATCTATAAGGGTTCCGTTTTTTGCCATTCGGCTACGGAACCCTAAAAACGTTTTCCTTGGGTATTTCAAATCTCACTGGGCGGGAAATTAAAAAACTTTCAAACCACTTTGGTAAACTTCATTACGGCATTCAGAGTAGCTTGCGATCCTTCAAAATGTATAACGTTTGAAACACGCTATTTACATCCCCTTACTAGTGAAAAGATGTGTATGTGTGTTTGTTTGTCAGTTTTTCACGGTATATTTTCCATAGCTCTTTAGGAAGAATTGTTGAAAATTGTTTGCCTGTATACCTATTTGCTTTGATGTCAGTCTAGCAGCCACATGCTCAAGCTGGGTCCACTGCTTATAATTATCCGGGTAGGTATATCAATAGATCCTTACTACGTCTCCGGCATAAAACTCCCGTTTTTTCCCGTTCCCGTGAGAATATCGAGAAATCTTTTCTCATCTCGCGTGAGAGTCTTAAGGTGAACCTCAGTGCAAAATTTCAGCGTTATAAGTTCACGAGTTTGGACCCTGCGTTGATGAGTCGGTGAATGAGTCAGGACTTTGACTTACCAAAATACTTACCAAACCTTGAGATAAGTAGTGTTCTCTGGATGCGGATGAAACCATAGCAAACAACTTGTATGTTTCATAGCTTTAGTATTTATTTATACTGGATGCAACTGGATTCGTGAGTTTAATTGGTTCGCGCTTAATTACCTTTTTTGTGCAGACCGTACCGAGCATATTTACAGCACTCGAGTAATATAGACAAGTAATTGGACGCACAGCATTCGATTTAAAAATAGTCCTGAAAAAATAAAACGTTAATTTAAACATAATCGTTGGTTCCAAATATGGAATTCGATATTTTGGGAGATTTAAGTTTTGCTGACTTTCATTTAATTTGATTCATCCATAAAATGAATAAATCGCAATTATTAATTTGACTTTTAATAATGGCTTCGAATTATACAATGGTTGCATTAGTGCTTTTTTCTTAGTTGAGCACTCTTGGCAGAGTATTCATTGTTGAGCTTTAAAGGCTAGTACATAATATTATGGCTTAAGACTAACTTCCTTACCCCTTAAATATGTAGGAGTACCACAAATACCACACCAGTAACAGAAATGTAAAACAAATAAAAAAAACATACAGATTTTTTAATCAAAAGTACAAAGCCATAGCAACGTAAACTATTCGCTTTACACGAGAGAACATGGAGCAAAAAGCTTCATATTTATAAACTGAAGCCATTAAACGTTGATGAGCCAACAAACTGACAGACCGTACGACGGTACATTTCCGTAAACGCTGAATACTCTTTTAGAACGGCTAACCAACTGGACACGCCATTGCAGTGCCTTCACCTTTGAAAAAGGTACGTGTGCGTCTTTATGCTTCTGTTTGATGATTTTGTCGTGTGCATGCGTGCGTAATGATGTAGGTAATCGAAAATGCATGAGTGATCTATGACTATTTTATCATTTGCCTAGCCTTTTCCCAACTAAGTTGGGGTATTCTTCCAGTCTACCTGGATGCAGCTAAGAACTAGTGTTTCATATGGAACGACTGCCTATCTGACATCCACAACCCAGTTTCCCGGGCTACCCCTTGACCCCTTCGTTAGACTGGTTGTCACACTAACCGGCTTCTGACTACCCATAACGACTGCCAAAGATGTTTAAATGACTTCCAATGTATTGTGCCTTCCAAAATGCAGAAAAACTCATCCACCACTTAACCTTATAATCGACCGATACACGTGGCTTTGACTTAGCCACGAGCCTCACGTCTCGCGTGTAAATTAGCATATTTTTCACATAGCTGTGCTTCAGTGGCTCCAGTAGGTTAATTGATCTATGGTTCCTCCTCACTGACCATGCATTGAAAAGTCGGTCAAAGTCTTCATGCTTTTTATTTAAAAGTCATTATGAGTTATGGTAGAAAAACTGTGTTGTGAACTTTGTTTACGATTTAACTGTCGAAGTTTTAATTAGTTGGTAAATGGATTAGTTATGTTTTGTGGAGACCTACTCATTTTCAAAAGTCAAAAGTCAAACTACAACTGCAGTTTGGCGATAAAAAAGACCTGTTTTAAAATATTTACGATTGCAAAACGCAAACTATTTTAATATTTATGGTAATACAATTTTATCTTTTGTTACTAATTAAGTTATAAAACATTCATCATTTATGTGCCCCAATCCTACTTCAATTTTTAAATTTATTGTGTAATATTATTAAAAACATGGTTTTAACCAAAAACTGCATCATATCACACAGATGTCACAAAAACAACGTGAAATTTTATTATAGTTGTGCTGTTTAAAAATATAATTTTGATCTTAAAATTGTAGCTGAAAAACAAAGAATTCTCGTAGCAAAAGTATCAGATCCCAAAGTGAAAAAGATCAGCCACGTAATAATGATCCAATAAATATATCTCGGTTTTCTATCGTTAATGTTCTTCCCCGAGGATTAGGAGCCGAACCGATATCAACAGGAGATTAATACTGTATTAATGTCGATAATACCGCTATGGGATTCGAGTGGTGTTCGTGTATTAATATTTGATGTTGCTCGAGTTTCTTTCGCTCTTATAATAACAATTACCGATGTTATTACGTCAAAATGTAAGCAGATAAAGGATCATCTAATTATTGTATTTATATTTATTAAGGTATTACGTTGTATACCTAATTATTTTGTAGCTCGTATCGTGAACAGGATCGTAATATTATGATCTTATTCCAAAGCCCCTTTGACCTTCTTATTTTGATAGATTAAAATAAAATGCTTACGTGCTTACATTTATTTTAATCTCAGATCAATGAAGTACATAGATAAAGAGTATTTTAGCAGAAAGCAACAACTGTAATGCCATCCCAGTCCCGCAAAAAGGAACTCGTATTCGATAAAACAAGATGGCAATGTTTTTATCAACATGCCAAATTCAAGCCGCCAAATGCCCTCGTTGTCAAACGAGTGTCATACGCTGTCAAAAGCTATCTTATTTGGTAGGATGTTACTCAAGTCTTATATATCATTAGATGATAATTTTGACGTTTTGAGTAGTAGGTCATTTCGACCCTTAGGGATAATCTATTGTGTCATTTATCTAAGATTTTAATACAAATCTACTTTTTAAATATTTGAAATGCGAATGTAAAATCCAGTCACGAGAGATGTCAAACGCACTGTCGAACGAATGGCCTAAAAGATAAGTAATCATTGAAAAAAAAACTACATTATTGTGCGTCAAGACGACACGAAAACACAATTTTTATTTTCCACTTCAAAAAATCTAAAGGCGACTAAAAATTAGAATAGTAAGTAATTCTATATTCATGAAGAGTCACCGAACTTTTTTTGATGAGAAAACTTTGAAATGATGGAAAGAAAAAAAAGACAAATAGACATGAATGGAATCTGTTTGCTTCGGAGATAGAGAGATTTCTTTGTGGGCCGCCTTAGAGGGTGAACTTTGGTAGTTTTGAATGAGGACAAACTTGGACAAAGTAGATCTCGTCTTATCAGCTCTTGTTTGAATTTATTGGAGTATAATGGAATGCTATAGAAGAGGCTTTCATAGGGGACGTGAAACTTATGCGATAACATGATATGCGCACTTGAGATGCTGGCGTATGTCGCTATACTAATATGAGGTCTTTGCAAAAAGAAAACCACTATTTCTCTTTAAGTCTAATATAAAGGTAGATAAAGGCATATAAATTCATAATGTATTGTTACAGATGTATTTATTTTTGTTTATTTTTGGAAAATATAATAAAGTGTCAACCAGAAAATAATCATGAGCCAAAATAGTTATTCTCGTCATTTAATTTTGATATAATATTTCCCTCATTCAAAGACACGAAATCAACCACAAACCCTCACTTAACGAAAATATTCTACAAAGCTACCAAACCACTTGATACCACTAACTACACAAAACAAAGGTAAAACCGAATGAGATAACTAGTAACCGCATTGGCCACAATTTATTGCTAATCGCTACAGCGGAACATAACTATTGGTTCGCGACCACCGACGGGTCAAGTGACCGCGCGGTTAATATATCCGGGTTATTAGTGTCTAAATACACTATGCCGAATATACGCGATCGAAGTTTCGCTGACGTAACGTTTCGACGTAGCCGGGTAATATGACATACCATAGGTGCCGAATTTCTGCGGCGGAAAATTCGGTGGCTTTAAGTTCGCGTGAAAATGACGTCACTGAGCACTAGCACGAGTGGCTGCGCAGAAACCAATTCTTGGTATCAGCGGGTAACGTGGATGAGGGATAGATACATGCGCAGAAATGTGCTCGGAATTTTTATTTTGTTTGTCTGCCATGGAGTTTAAATTTTATTTGAAGAAAGCGTCAGCGCTGAGAGGTTAAATAAATACAAAGAAAAAAATTTGCGGAGAGCAAGCATCCCTGCCGATCATCATCCCGATGTTCCTCAGTCCGAATCTTTGTTGGGAATTGAGCCGAACTTAAGTCGCGTTAATGAGTAATAGTCTAATTATCGAATTGCGCATCAACACAACGTAATTTCGGCATAGTGAGCACTGCAGACGTAATCGCGCCGAACTTCAGTTGCGTAAGTTCAGCATAATGTGTTTGGACACTTAGACCGACGTGTGTTGCATACAAACTCATTATTCGTATGCTGATTTTGATTTGATGCGGGACTTTGGAATTGTTGTGGTGAATAGATGGCGAGCATCAAACGTGGTACATTTGTGATTACTTGATTAGTGATAGTACTGATAATATAAAAGGTAACAAAAGTAAGGAGTGTCAAAAGTGAGTTACTATATAAAGTAAAAGATAAATTGCGTGGTGCATAAGTGATATTTCTAGTTTGAATTTTATTAGATACTTAAAATCTCGAGTTACATAATGACGGAACTTTTTTATCTTAAAAAAAAGACCTATGAGATTATTAAAGCTTAATGTTGTTATATTGCGTGAATTTATTTTTATACAAAATAACGCGTTCAAAACATTTTTTTAAATAGTTCAAATACACTTTTTTACTTTTATTCTACTCCACTTAATTCTACAAAACCCAACGGACATAAAAGATTATGATTAACATGTGTGTCCCAGACCTCAGGCTAATAACGTTATTAAAACACAATTGTTCCAGCGAGAACCTTGCGTCATGTCCGACCGGAAGTAGGCTGTATTTCAGCCTTTCACAAAAAACGTACCGGAAGTGCCACCACAGCTATTGTGAGTTCCCGAATAGCAGCTGACATTATGTTATGGAATTCTGAAGTTTTCATGTAAAAAGTTTTCAGAGTATTTTGATGGAGGTCGGTTATTATGACAAAAAACATCTACGGGATATGAATTGTTTTTTTTGTACAAACGAATTCTATGTTATAAAAAGGCAGATACGGAATGTTTACTGACTGTTTTTTTACCGACTTCCAGAAAATAAGTAGGCTTCCAATGTATTTGGCTGTGTTTAAATCCATGTTTTTTTTTTAATATTTTCCTTCACTCTTTTGGTACCATAGGTATTAGCATCCAAAATGGTCTCAAAAAATACAGAATAGAGTACCAATATTGGGACCAGAAATTCAAAATTTAACCAACGTATTTTTTTTTATTCGCTACATACACCAAAACCCATCAATTTGAGACTTAAGGAAAAACAGAGCAAGATCGAATTCTGTTCCGTCTCGCACGAGTAGAAAATGAAAAGGAAGAAAATAAACGTGTGCTTTTGCGTGTTAAATTGTTACTTTACTATGTTTTCCTGTTATTTTGTTATCTTGGTAGTAAATAAACAGGAATTTAAAAAGTTAAATAATAGTTTAGATGTCTTACTGTATTTGATATAGGTCAACAATAGCTTTTTCACGTCCTTTTTCACGTACCTATTCAATTATTTGATAGTTTTCAGAAACTTATTTTATATATAAATAGGGTCCTATTTAACAGAATAACAGNTTTAATACAAATCTACTTTTTAAATATTTGAAATGCGAATGTAAAATCCAGTCACGAGAGATGTCAAACGCACTGTCGAACGAATGGCCTAAAAGATAAGTAATCATTGAAAAAAAAACTACATTATTGTGCGTCAAGACGACACGAAAACACAATTTTTATTTTCCACTTCAAAAAATCTAAAGGCGACTAAAAATTAGAATAGTAAGTAATTCTATATTCATGAAGAGTCACCGAACTTTTTTTGATGAGAAAACTTTGAAATGATGGAAAGAAAAAAAAGACAAATAGACATGAATGGAATCTGTTTGCTTCGGAGATAGAGAGATTTCTTTGTGGGCCGCCTTAGAGGGTGAACTTTGGTAGTTTTGAATGAGGACAAACTTGGACAAAGTAGATCTCGTCTTATCAGCTCTTGTTTGAATTTATTGGAGTATAATGGAATGCTATAGAAGAGGCTTTCATAGGGGACGTGAAACTTATGCGATAACATGATATGCGCACTTGAGATGCTGGCGTATGTCGCTATACTAATATGAGGTCTTTGCAAAAAGAAAACCACTATTTCTCTTTAAGTCTAATATAAAGGTAGATAAAGGCATATAAATTCATAATGTATTGTTACAGATGTATTTATTTTTGTTTATTTTTGGAAAATATAATAAAGTGTCAACCAGAAAATAATCATGAGCCAAAATAGTTATTCTCGTCATTTAATTTTGATATAATATTTCCCTCATTCAAAGACACGAAATCAACCACAAACCCTCACTTAACGAAAATATTCTACAAAGCTACCAAACCACTTGATACCACTAACTACACAAAACAAAGGTAAAACCGAATGAGATAACTAGTAACCGCATTGGCCACAATTTATTGCTAATCGCTACAGCGGAACATAACTATTGGTTCGCGACCACCGACGGGTCAAGTGACCGCGCGGTTAATATATCCGGGTTATTAGTGTCTAAATACACTATGCCGAATATACGCGATCGAAGTTTCGCTGACGTAACGTTTCGACGTAGCCGGGTAATATGACATACCATAGGTGCCGAATTTCTGCGGCGGAAAATTCGGTGGCTTTAAGTTCGCGTGAAAATGACGTCACTGAGCACTAGCACGAGTGGCTGCGCAGAAACCAATTCTTGGTATCAGCGGGTAACGTGGATGAGGGATAGATACATGCGCAGAAATGTGCTCGGAATTTTTATTTTGTTTGTCTGCCATGGAGTTTAAATTTTATTTGAAGAAAGCGTCAGCGCTGAGAGGTTAAATAAATACAAAGAAAAAAATTTGCGGAGAGCAAGCATCCCTGCCGATCATCATCCCGATGTTCCTCAGTCCGAATCTTTGTTGGGAATTGAGCCGAACTTAAGTCGCGTTAATGAGTAATAGTCTAATTATCGAATTGCGCATCAACACAACGTAATTTCGGCATAGTGAGCACTGCAGACGTAATCGCGCCGAACTTCAGTTGCGTAAGTTCAGCATAATGTGTTTGGACACTTAGACCGACGTGTGTTGCATACAAACTCATTATTCGTATGCTGATTTTGATTTGATGCGGGACTTTGGAATTGTTGTGGTGAATAGATGGCGAGCATCAAACGTGGTACATTTGTGATTACTTGATTAGTGATAGTACTGATAATATAAAAGGTAACAAAAGTAAGGAGTGTCAAAAGTGAGTTACTATATAAAGTAAAAGATAAATTGCGTGGTGCATAAGTGATATTTCTAGTTTGAATTTTATTAGATACTTAAAATCTCGAGTTACATAATGACGGAACTTTTTTATCTTAAAAAAAAGACCTATGAGATTATTAAAGCTTAATGTTGTTATATTGCGTGAATTTATTTTTATACAAAATAACGCGTTCAAAACATTTTTTTAAATAGTTCAAATACACTTTTTTACTTTTATTCTACTCCACTTAATTCTACAAAACCCAACGGACATAAAAGATTATGATTAACATGTGTGTCCCAGACCTCAGGCTAATAACGTTATTAAAACACAATTGTTCCAGCGAGAACCTTGCGTCATGTCCGACCGGAAGTAGGCTGTATTTCAGCCTTTCACAAAAAACGTACCGGAAGTGCCACCACAGCTATTGTGAGTTCCCGAATAGCAGCTGACATTATGTTATGGAATTCTGAAGTTTTCATGTAAAAAGTTTTCAGAGTATTTTGATGGAGGTCGGTTATTATGACAAAAAACATCTACGGGATATGAATTGTTTTTTTTGTACAAACGAATTCTATGTTATAAAAAGGCAGATACGGAATGTTTACTGACTGTTTTTTTACCGACTTCCAGAAAATAAGTAGGCTTCCAATGTATTTGGCTGTGTTTAAATCCATGTTTTTTTTTTAATATTTTCCTTCACTCTTTTGGTACCATAGGTATTAGCATCCAAAATGGTCTCAAAAAATACAGAATAGAGTACCAATATTGGGACCAGAAATTCAAAATTTAACCAACGTATTTTTTTTTATTCGCTACATACACCAAAACCCATCAATTTGAGACTTAAGGAAAAACAGAGCAAGATCGAATTCTGTTCCGTCTCGCACGAGTAGAAAATGAAAAGGAAGAAAATAAACGTGTGCTTTTGCGTGTTAAATTGTTACTTTACTATGTTTTCCTGTTATTTTGTTATCTTGGTAGTAAATAAACAGGAATTTAAAAAGTTAAATAATAGTTTAGATGTCTTACTGTATTTGATATAGGTCAACAATAGCTTTTTCACGTCCTTTTTCACGTACCTATTCAATTATTTGATAGTTTTCAGAAACTTATTTTATATATAAATAGGGTCCTATTTAACAGAATAACAGTTATATTTGTAAGTTAAATACTTTGCCAACTTCAGAGGTTCCAGAGAAAGTTCTAGATAGCTATCTGTCAGATAATGCCACAGAAAAGTTGTCAAAATTAAAAACATTTCCATGGATAATGCTATCTGTAAGATAGCTATCTAGAAATTTATCTGAAACCTCTAAAAATGCCCCTTAATATTCAATCCATCCAACTACACTACTACCAACAAAACTGTATCCAATAAACATTCATTCCACCTAAAAAGTCAGCAATTTGACTTCAAACTACACACGTCAAACTCTCACAATGGTGCGCACACAACGCGACTTGGCAACTTGTTATCGCGAAGCAATTAAATCGAGTCGGCATTCGAGTCACGTACAGAATTAATGTCCGAGAACGTATCGGTTCTCGCTTCGTGTTTAGTTTTACCTGCGACGTTTAATGTATTGGATTAGTCGTGATGTGTGCGCCGGTGCTTAGTAGTTTGCAGTTTCTGTTTTATCTCGTTAGTGTAATCTTCTAATTTTGCTCGTGATGGGAGTTCGATGTATTGAATTTATGAGATTAAGTTTATTTGGTTACAAAAATTTTTTTTAGTTTGAACGAATTTTACAAAAGCTTTCAGAAAATAAAGCGTATATACGTCACTGAATATTTAGACTGATAATAAGGATAAAGCCATGTGTTTATAAACACTGTTTCAGAAACAAAATCTACATGTTTCTGAAACAAATAATTTTGTTTCAGAAACATATAATTTTGTTTCTGAAAAGAGATTTACCGAAAAATTGTTGCTGTAAACATCTGCGTGATGTTTCAGAAACTGTGTGTCTGAAACATTGTTTCCCAGTGAATATGTCGCAGCCAACTAGTTGAATTAGCCAGCCAATTGGACGCCTAGGCGGTTAATAAAACGTCGACATCCAATGAATTAGCGGAAAATCAACTAGGCAAGTGACTGAAGACAACGTTTAACAAGATGGCCAAACGTCATTTAGCCATTAGGTATTGGCTAGCTAATTCAACCAGTTGGCTGCGACATGTACTCGTATATGTCGCAGTCGAATGGTAGGTATAATACGCCATATTACCTTACGGCCAGCCGTTATTAAAAGCAGGGCCGTTATGTATTTACGGAGTTATTAGTCCTAAATTGTAGATTGTGAACTCGTAGTTTTATGCAGCAGGCATGATTTCTGTCACGGCTACGGCGCTGCGGGGCTCCGGCGGTCCCACGCGAGTTTATCGTCGCAGATAGGTTTAACGCTCACCACCGCAGCTTCGGCTTGCTGGCCGGCCCCGCCGGCCAGCCTCAGCCGCGGTGGCGAGTGTTACAACCACCTGCTCCTCAACTCGCGGCCCGCCTCGCCCCTCCGCGCCTACGCGATTTTGAATTACACTCTAGGGTTAGGGCAGACAAGACTGCGTAAAGTCGGATTTACCGCAATTCGTTTCTGCCATTAAAATCTAACTTCCACCCAATTTTTTTTCGTAAGTAATAAGTTCGAAATAATACGCATTATTTAACACAATACTTAGGACAATTTCGAACGTTATGGTTACTGAAGTAAGAAAATCATAACGGCCCTATTTTTGATATCAGCTGGCCTATTCTGTGGTAATACGGCGGATTATACGAACAGACAGCGACATATACTTGGCGGGATGGAATTTAGTCATTTTAAAAGGGCTGATTTTCAATACGCCAAGTTGTTAAACGTTGAATGATTCTAGTTCAATCAACTACCGGCCTAGGCGTACAGTTGGATGTCGACGTTTTATTAACCGCCTAGGCGTCCAATTGGCTGGCTAATTCAACTAGTTGGCTGCGACAAATACATGGCTTGACACTCATAAGCGACATAATTATCATTTTTATTATGACACAAGTTAACTGGCCAACGTTTTACTTATGCAGCAGAAAATACTCTTAGGAAGAACATTGCACATTAGACGCTAAAACCAAATCCTACCCACCCACCACAGACCTGCTGAGCTGTCACCCGCCTTTCACCAGTAAGCTGTGTCGAATAGGTAACATAATGATCCATTTATCTGCTTCCTGCACTCGGTTCTCGCTGCAGGATATCTCACGCCTTTTCTTTGTAGCCCTTTTACTGAACATCCTATCTGAGATGTTTTTATTGGACAATGTTTCAAATGCTTGGCTTTTAAAGTAAGTAGACGTGGGCCGCGGTTCTGTTGAACTATCTTCTGTCAAGAGCTTGTTCCTTGTGATTTTGTTTGGTCTCTTAAGGTATAGGTAACACGTTCAAACTTTTGCAACATTTATGATTATTTAAATCACTGAAAAATATTGCTCAGTTAAGACGTTTTGAAAGTTATAATAGACATTATCGATATATTACGACTTATTCCTATGACAACACCGCATGAGCTACATTTAATTTACCTAAAAACAAACTATACTGATAAAAATGAAATTTTGTTTGTGATGACGACAAAAGCACCTTCCTCCTGAATGTCTACTTTAGTTGCTGCGGGCAAAACCGCAGAAAAACTACATTTCTGAAAATCCAGTTATGAAACATAGTAAGCTTACACTAGTAAATTAGCATTACATTACGCCAAGCCAACAGTCATGGCGGGTCATACATCGAGAGATTGTGTCGTCCTGTTGTTTCATTCCATCCGATATTACCGTACACATTGTTATTTCATAGAATTTGTATCCGATTCACCGAAATCGATTTCAGTAGAATTAGTAGTTTGTGATTTGTTGGTCCGATTCATTTTTAAATCCTCTTAACTGGTAGTGTTTGGGTTAGTGCTTTGGTAAAACATAAATGGGAATGGAATTTCAGGAATTTTTATTAGTTTTTGATCCAGCAGAAGTGCAGACATCACTAAAACAAATTTTAATATACTTAAAATATGTAGTCAGCCAGATATAATGGCATATGCGATAAACGCCTCATAAAGTTAACCTATTACGAATAGCAAGCCCAAATAACACATAAAATTAAATATAGTTTAATAACATCCTCACGTTCAATTCCAAAAACCGTTAAACATATTCATAACCAAGAAAATTGCCACAAAATCCCTTCACAAAATTAACAGGACGTAAAACGCATTAACCACCACCCGTTTTAACTGGCGTAAATTTGAAATATTCATGCGTGCAGAATTAATGGGCGCACCTATAAATTAGCGTCGATACACCACTATCACCTGGGCCACATATTAAAGGGTCTTTAAAATCCTTTCGCGAAATTCTCCGCTTAAACGCAAACGACATATTTTAGTCCCTTTTTAGGGACCCGTACCTCATTCGGATTGGTGACATTAAATTTCAGGATCTAGTGGAAGGGTTTCACACAGTCAAGTAATTAAGGTTGAAAATTATGTTTTAAGTTCCAGATAGTTATGAGAATATATGGTTAGTTAAATTCTAAGGGATTATAATATTTTGACCTTGGAGCCTGGATTTAGATGAGAAAAAGCTATTAATATCCTACTGTTCAATTATAAAAGTTCTCAAACGTCCCATCGTAATCCTCACTTAAGTAATAAAAATGTGAAAGTGAGTTTTTACGCTCATTGCTTTGTGAGTCTTTCATGTTGAACCGAATGGGATGGCACTTGGCAGATTATATTGAAAATTGCTTGTGCCTTTAGAAAACTAATGAGATACCTGTAAAACTTCATTCAGCGCTCAGCTAGAACTAAAGAAACAGTTTATTTGACAAAGTATTAATAGCCACGACATTCTATTTTTACTCTAAGCACTTCTATAACAAGTTTTATCATCAAACTGACATTTCAAAAAGTCTTTTAGCGAAAGTAATTTCCCCAAATGGGACAAACTTGATCTACCATGTCTCCTACACGCACCTACGCAGGCTAAAACGGTGCTTTGAAACAAATGGTGTACGTTTTCGTGGCACGCAGTGTTTCACACTGCTCACGTCATTAACTGGTAATCTGAGTTTAGAGAGAACTTCTGTGTCGCCTGTTCGTGTATTATGTATTCATTATCATCACGTTTGTAAATAGTCTTTTGTAAAAGCTAATTCAAAAGAAATACCTATCAACTAAAATAGAGTATATGTAGAAATATTTTTTTTCTACACTCTTCTTTACGAAATTATGTCCTTCAAGTCAAAAAAATCACACTATTTTTGGAGACTATTTTGAACATACTTCAGTTACAATATGAAAATTAGTTACATATTTTACTACAATGGTAATTTTGATATTACACGCAATACATTAAAAGTTCATTATTATGTTATGATATAGCCATTATGTTAGAAAATATTATGTAATCTGTAATTAGAAAAAATAATCCGAATCCAATTTATGAAATGAATTCTCTTACATAGCGTGATTTAAAAATAATACTGGAATCCATTGTGAGATCTTGAATAAAACCTATTCAAATTATAATTCAATTCAGTTTGAAATAGTTAAAAGTACAGTAACAAGATTACGTTTGAAGTGTTTTTCAATTTCAAACTGAACTTCAGTGACCTTGAAAAGCATTAATCTTGAAAACTAAAAGAAGTGTCGCTAAAGTGGACCTAAAAGGATTATGTAGCAGTTTTCATAAAATATTTTATATTCTGCTGGTATGAGTTTTACAGCTCAACTCAGACGAATGGAAATAATCTTTAAATATGTTATTTTTCAGTTGTTTTATCGCTGTGGGTATTTGAATAATATAATAATCGTTCAAAAATTTATGAAACGTATGTATATTCATCCTAATATAAGAATTATTCTACTCCTCTCTAGAATGAAACTACTCCCATCACCCGTCTATGCCCGATTCGAGGATACTTATTTCTGTGCCATGTATTCTCTTGAACTTCAGCCATTTTAGTGTGATAGCATAAGAATTTCAATTGAGTATCTCTACATTAATTGATTAAAGTTATATAGATACAAAACCACCAATAATTAAATTACAGACCAGTATTTAGTCTAGCAGTCAACATTTGACCTTCAATTTGTTAGTACTAAAGTTTAGTATAAACTAACGACAGCAAATTAACATTTTGATTGATGATCATTCACTAGGTATTTGAACTTAGCCAGCAAAACTGACTATCACTTTTTGATTATATTTTTTTGGTATGATATGACCTGTCTATTAGGTTCAGCGTTTTATATTCCTTAGAATCGCACTTTCTGATAATCGCATCACTCTTGATATAAAACTAATCATTTCAAAACTTCCATTTCAAAACATGGGGTACCTACAGTGCAATCAATGTGACTTGTTTATTAGTGTTAATTAAATAAACATTGGTAATTTTCACAGATCTTATTGCCATTATTCTTAAAATTATAGGTATAATATGAAAACACCACGTGCGTTTTATGTCCTTTCCAAAAACAATCATTACTCAATGAGTAATGATGATAATATGAGTAATACTAATATAAAATCAATACCTTTTTCTACCAAATAAACAGCAAACGAGTCCATTATACAATCTTATAGCTGATTACTTTCATTGCTGTACCGTGACCAGTAATTGGACGGTCCTGAACTAATAGTGAGATCAAAGACTTCGGCTCGATAGATCCTCACGATGTATTGTTGTCGTATATAAAGGGAATATATATATATATATATATAAAGGAAGGTATTCCTTCGCTGTCCTGATTATTTGAGATTTGTGAAGGACTGTTTTTGATTTAATTATTTCTTTGATCGTTGGAGGGGGATTTAAGGGAACTGTCGTTTTGTATTGTAAGTACTTGTTTCTGTGGCAACTGCCTCGTTGGTCTAGTGCTCGCATAGCCGACTGCTGATCACGAGGTTTCGGGTTCGATTCCCGGGACGGGCCGAAATCGCTTTGTGGGTTTTCGAAACTTTCACAAAGCAGCCCGGAGTTGGAAGTTGGTGATTGATTCACCCGTGCATCGGAGAGCACGTTAGGCTCCTTTTCCTGTCATGCGGATTTAAGTCCGCACGCGGATCTCGTCCGCATGCGGGCTGCCCGCATCGTATGATTTCATATATGTTTTTCCTATCATGCGGGTAGCACGCGTGCTGAATGCGGATTGGCTGCGGGCACACACCCGCGTGCGCGCTATCCGGATGCGGCTATCTGTCAGGTCAACGTATACGAATCTGTCAAATTTTACCAATCGAACATTAACCTACCTCCATTGTGATAAGGTTGAAAATCGATTGCAGAAATTTGTACACCACTATAGCGACTGGCGACACGCAAAACACTGCAGCAGCAAACGATATCTTAGTCCTGCGTGTGGCCCGGAGCGTGCTATCACCCGCATGCGGACGAGACCCGCGTGCGGGCTGAAATACGCATGACAGGAAAAGGGCCTTTAATGGCGGTCCTGCGCCTGATATCTCTCCGGTCGTGTCGGATTGCCGTCCCATCGGGTTATGAGAGTGAGGGAATAGGGAGTGCACCTGTGTCAGCGCAAATGCTTGTGCACTATTATATGTCGTGCGCAACTGGCTGATCTCCTTATATGAACAGCCGCCGTGGCCGGCAATCGGCTAGGACGCCATCACTTGTTTCTGTGATCTTTGTACAAATTAACGTTATTTGTGAACTTGTAAAAGATTTCGTATCACCTACGTTTACGTATCTATTGTAAATCACAGCCCTGAGCCGCATGTGTATCTTCGACCACGATAAACTCAAAAACCACTAAACGGATTTCCATGCACTATTCAGAAATAGATTGAATGACTCTTGAGGAAGATTTAGAAATACTATTTACCTTGTTTTAAACGCTAATATATAAAATAGCTTTTACCAATTAATATTAAAATCGACTTCATCTTACTGTAATTTCGTAGAATTTCCTTAAAATATCGCATGAATTTTCATTGAAATGAAAGGTCGCGTAACTCTTTCGAGCTACCCCAAAATATTTAATCTGGATTTGCTACTGAGATGAAAGATATATAGCTGATTACTAGATTTCTGTCATAATAAAGTATTATAATATCTTTTCTTGGAAGATATAAGGTTCTTTAAGGGAGGCCACTTGAGATTGTGTCATACCTCAAAGACATCTTATGAGAGAAGTACCTACTCTACGGTGAAGTGAGAGCGACCTAGTGTCGGCTTACTAAAGTAATTTAATGAAGATATAATGTCACTGTTGTTACTGCGGGAAAAAATTGGGTCAAGTATAAAAATATTAATATATTCGACATTATGAGTGTTAAGGGCCACACTGTTTGCGTTTAAAGTATTTCAGTATTCAACATTTTGTGACGTTATTATAATATATATTATAGTCGACCCAAATTAAGAACTTTCTATAAGACTGAGTGAATTCATACAAATACCGAAATAGATTCCAACTGCACCCAATGTCTAACTGAATTATCGCTAAAATTAACGCGATCAGATTTTATCAATCGAGTCACAATATCGATGAAGCATTCGAGTGTAAATCGATATGTAAATGTCAATTTCAATAACAAAAGTTTAGTAAGGCGTTACAAAGGGTCAACTGTACCCCAGAATTCCACGAAAAGGTCATAGGTGAGGCATCAGGATTCCGTTCAAGAGTCCAATTCGACGAACGTTGAATTAATTCGGCTTTTATCGGCAATTGGCTCGTTTACTTGCTTTTCATAATTGCTTTGTAAAATAGTATCTGATTTTGTTTTGATATTGTGTTTGATGGATTTCTCTTTTTGTGTTTTCGACATTTGAGTTTTATTCTTTTTGAATGTAGCAAAATATTAAAATGAGTATTGAACTGGGGCAGGGCTGTTCTTTTGTATACTTACCAAAGGATTTTGCAAGTTTATTTCTAAAGCTTTCTGTAATGTAGACCCTAAAATCTAGCCCGCAGCCAATGTCACAGACAAGATTGGAATTACCTGTAATGACATCTTGACATCTTAATTTAAAAACAAAAGAACATTGATTTACTAAAATAAATATCAACCAACGAACGTTACAAAAAGCCTAAAACATTATCTCTCCGATTAACTTTTCAGGCCATCGCCATTCATTTTTCGGAAGGACATTTCGTAAAATTGTCACATTGTCCGTTTAGCTAAACACGAGAGTGCCGCGGGCTACACGTCCCTTAATTAGTACATCGTTTGATTACGTGGGTAGTGGTACTTGTCCACCTACGTCACGACTTGCCTTTTGGGAGACCCCACTGGTATCACACAATTGCTGTAACTCCACAATTTATTCATTTTATTGCGTTAATTTGAAATGTTTTAGTTTAATTAACTTGTTTGATTACATAGATTTCATTAATGTAAATTCTTGAAACTTTTAATTAATGTTTTTGTGGTATCCCAATATTTGATGATTGCAATTTTGATGAAGGGTTTAAGAAATAAGTTTGATGTTTGTTTACCTTCGGTTTCTGATAAAATATAAATTCCAATCCTTACTAATATTATAAATTGGAAAGTGAGTTTGTTTGTTTGTTTGTTTGTTTGTTCCGCTTTCACGCCGTAACTACTGAACCGATTGCTTTGAAATTTTGCAGACGTAAAGTTAGAAGTCCGGATTAAATAATAGGGTACTTTTTATCCCGAAAAAAATAGATATTCCCGAGGGAAAACAAAAATATTGTTTGCTTGATGGATGGATTGTAGATGGCGCTGTGTGTCGAACCGAATTCCACGCGGGCGAAGCCGCGGGCGGAAAGCTAGTACTTATATATGCTAAAAATATGTAAAAACTGACAAAGAAAATAGAAAGAATGCAAATTCAAACGCTGCACTCGGGAACTGCTCATAAAAATATAGAAAAACACAAACAAAGCAATACTTGTTTGCAAAACGATTTCAGAAATTGTTTCAAAAGATTCCAATATCGTACTTCACTCTTAGCAATAGTTAATAACTTAGATTTAGATAGATAACATTATTAAATGATTTTTTTTAATTTTATACTTAAAAACCCCATACTTACGACTGCTGCAACTCCATCTTTACTAACTCAGCCCAAATATGGCACTCAATATATGCTTCGGAATTTTCGACACCAAACCAATAGCAACATAACCATAGGAAACGTTGATCCAATTTGGGATTCTATCAGCAACCCTGAATAGACTGAAGAGCTTGAAAAAAATATTCATTCCATTGAAAAACGTTGAAACCACTCGTCCTTTGTTTTCATAGAAAAAAACTGTACAAAAATACTGAAAACGTAAATCGTAATGAATTTTCGAATAGTTATTCGGTGTCTCTTTTGTAGTAGACGATTTTAATGAATTGTGGCTTTATGTTTTTGAAGGGTTACCTATAATCATCATAAGCTTTTGTATCGTCCCACTATAGAGAAGAGCTCGTGGCTAAGTCAAAGCCGCGAGGATCGACCGATCATAAAGTTAAGCAATGCTTGGCGCGGTCGGTCCGTGGATGGGTGACCATCTTGTCATAACGAGTTTTTCCGTGTTTTGGAAGGCACGATAAACTGGTGGGTCCCGGCTGCCATATACTTGCACTGCAAAATATACTTAGAAAATGTATAAGTATATGAAAGAAAAGTTACGTTAGTACGTGGCAGTCCTAGAATCGAACCCATACGCTCGTTCTTGAAAGGCTAGTACTTTAACTACTAGGCAGCCACGACTAATCTTCAAAAACAACACTCATTTACGCTTCGGAAATCACTTTAATTTTAGATTCTGGCTAGTCTAATCATTATATCATGTACTTGCAAAATACAAGGAACAACAGTTTTCCAAATGTTCCTATTTCCTGAAAAGTCAAGATTACGTACTGATATCAGAAGTTACAAACCTTTTAAAGAAAGCCAGATGTAATAATATATAAAAGAAAATAAGTGTGTTTCCCAAAATAAAATAGCGTTTATCCGGGTCGAATGCCTCGATCACACTTACACCCGGGTATTTGACGTGCCCGGGTAAGTGAAACGTCTATTGAACGTCGTACACGAATAATAAAATTTCTTTTAAATCACTTTGTATAAGATTTTTGTTGGAATACAAATAACTACGTATTGTGCACTACAGAAATGTTATTGATTTATATATATGAAAATTGAATAGAAACATTATCACAAGAAGAAATTAATATTCTTCAAGTGACAAATTATGTTCACAATTACTATTCCTCTAACATTCTTAATATTCCAAGACTGAAGAAAGTAGGTACATTGTTTACTTGTTTTCTGGACTTTTCTAGAAATATACTGAAATCTATATTAACTATGATTACTAGTTGATGAACTCACATCCTGAGTAATGTATAATGATATTATGTATTAAATTATATTGAGGCAAAATAACTACGTATGAGCGTCATCGCTTTGTTCAAATATTAAGTAATTGTGCCAACGATTATCATGCCTGATTAAACAATAAAATATCATAACAATATAATGAGAATCCACTGAAATAATACCACAGTGGTATTTATCCGTTTATTTGTATCGAAATTCACAAGAATTGTATTGAATATCGATTTAATGTGGCATCAATAAAGGTTAATGGAAATCGGATTATTTCGATATAAATGTATTTACAGCTACACATATCGTTAAACAATTTGATAAATCTCTACTTCCCTACTAATATTGTAAATGCGAAAGTAACTGTCTGTCTGTATGTTACGCTTTCACGCCTATACCAGTGAGCCGATTTTGATGAAATTTGGTACTGAGATAGAATAGACCCTGAGGAACAGCATAGCATACTTTTTTATCCGGGTACGGGAAATAGTTCCCTCGGGAAGCGGGCGAAGCCGCTGGCAAAAGCTAGGATGTAAATAAACGTACAGAGAGAGTCTAGCTAGAGCCTAAAAAAACATAGACTACTAACCAGGTGTGGGAAGTAGTTCCCTCGGGACGCAGACAGAACAGCGGCTAATTCAGAATAATCGTAGGTATGTACTAAGCAAGAAGTAGGACTTAGATTCTAAGGTAACTGTATACGGCTAATGATCAGTATTTCACAAAAATCTACCTCAAGAGCCCTAAAGCTTGCAGACAACACGATACCCACAATTTACCTAACAAGGTAAATAATACCTATTCGGTAGATATAACAAGTAATTACTAAGGTGCTTAATAGAAGACAAAGGGAAGATAATGGCAGTCGTAACGGTATTATCTTTTATCAACCGTTTTATGCTTAGCCAAATGTAATTTATTTTGTTCGTAATTTTCGTACTGGTAATTAAATGGGGTGTAAATTTGGACATACTAAAAACTTTGGAATAAAGTTATGTATATAAGGCCGCTTTCAGAGGTTCCAGATAACGTTCTACTTAGCTATCTGGTAGATAATGCCATGAAAAAGTAGACAAAATTTTAAGATTTCTATAGTATTATCAGTCAGATAGCTACCTAGAAGTTCATCTGGAACTTCTGAAACTGACTCTTAAAGTACCTACCTAATAATATTTTAGAGTAGCTTCTGCCAGCGATTTCACCCACGTCCCGTGGAAACTACTCGGTGCACCCGGATAAAGAGTAGCCTATAGCCTTTTTTATTTATTTATGTTTTACCAACAAATGTTACAGCTAATCATGACTTATGTTTAGTAAAGCCTTTTTCGATAAATGGCCTATCTAACACTGAAAGAATTTTTCAAATCATACTAGTAGTTCCTGAGATAAGCGCGTTCAAACAAACAAACAAACTCTTCAGCTTTATAATATTAGTATAGATTTCTTGATTTCCTAACTTGAGTTGTTACTCAATTGACTGTAACTTATTACTAGTGAGAACAGCTATATCGATGACTTATTTTTTTTATTCACTTACATCACTTACAACGTATCATTGGATAAAGGATGAAGTCGGTACAAATATCACCTCACTGAAAATTCAACACAGTTATCAATTAATCTNACTTGATTTCCTAACTTGAGTTGTTACTCAATTGACTGTAACTTATTACTAGTGAGAACAGCTATATCGATGACTTATTTTTTTTATTCACTTACATCACTTACAACGTATCATTGGATAAAGGATGAAGTCGGTACAAATATCACCTCACTGAAAATTCAACACAGTTATCAATTAATCTATGTATGTATCTTATCTATACATATAATAAAATGATAGGGAAGTCAAAACTGTACATTGAATATTTTTTTAAAAG
>NWSH02000006.1:10933584-10943603 GCA_002382865.2 Heliothis virescens | reverse complement strand
TCTATACTAATATTATAAAGAGGAAAACTTTGTTTGTTTGTTTGGTTGTAATGAATAGGCTCAAAAACTACTGGACCGATTTTAAAAATTCTTTCACCATTCGAAAGCTACATTATCCACGAGTGACATAGGCTATATTTTATCCCGGTACAGGCAGTAATTCCCACGAGATGCGAGTGAAACCGCGGGAAAACGGCTTGTCTTATTATACCTCTATATGAAATGGTACCCAAGACGATGTTAATAATACTAATAAAAATACTCCTTACAATTTAATTTCAAAGTGCTATTAAGATCTAATTAAAGCAACGTATCCTTCCTCTACAGAACAAACTTAAGTAATTGTATCATAAATGAGAACAAAAGATTGCAATTATAATAGAATGTTACTCGTTCTTGTTTTTATTATTGCTCTTTTATTCTCCTTTGTTTCGTTTTCTAACCGTTTCAGTTAAGCTATTTGTTTAAGTTAATGTAATTGTGTGGTTAGAGTTTTGCTTCGGGCTAGGAGAGGGTTAGATTATTATTTCTTCTTGGTTCACAGATTTAAATAATGTTATCTATGTTTATTAATTTTACTGGCATTTGCAGGTTGAAATATTGAATGTACTGCAAAGTATGTTCTTATCTCATAAGTATGTTTTATATTGTGTAAAATCGCAATATAAAAAAACATAGTTTTGTTAAATCCTTTGATCCACATAGTTTCTCAGTTTCTTAACTTGTTTTTTTTTTATTAATTTATATTGTAACGTAAAAAAGGTTCAATAAAGATCCTTATTACACCCTTTTTTGACGTGAAACCTAACACTACTCAACATTGCGCCTATATTTATAATGAAATATAGGATAAACAGAACTGACCATTAATAAGCCGCTGTTCCCCATTGAGTGTCCAATGCACTTGTGGCACGGGGAACGCTTCGGCAGTACATTGCAGCGTCACGGCACTACCTGATGGGGCTCTTATCGCCACTCTGCCAGCCCACACAGATGGGGCAACTGTAAGGAGAAATGTGTTAGTAGGGGATATTGTAATTTGTGGTAAAACACAGCTGCAGTTAAAAAAAATTTCGCAACGCTTGCACAAGTTGGTATGGCTTCTACTTTAATTTCTACACTTCATATTCAGTATACACACATCACTTTCAGTGATGAGCTAAGATTAATTTTTATTTGTAAGAAAATTGTGTTATTTATACAAGAGTAACTTTAATTAAGAAGGAGTTAAGATCTTGCTCATATACTAAAAATAATATAAAACGTTCATAAAATAATTCCAAATTCAATGTCTTTCCACAACCCTCATCAAACGGGCAGTATCTTCAAAAGTTCTATTATTAATGAACCGCGGGCCGCGGACGGGCATTTGACAATATTACCGAGAAAGTTCTAACACACGACCGACTTTAATGGAAAACCGCCACTTTATAAGAACATTAATTCATTGAGGATCAACTTAATATAAAGATCTCTTTTATTCTGTGTATTTTTTGAGAGTTGAGTCTTTTATTTAAGCATTAACTTTCTGAGGTCTACTCTGGTTACATGAAACAATGACAACTTAACTGGATAGGTAATAACAACGCTTTTCATTTGTTTATTTTCGGAAATAGAATCCATTAAATGAAAAAGCCTACTTGGAAAAACTCTAACTTGTTCACCATGTATCTATATTTATATATCTGGGGCACGGCATGACGAGTTATTTTTGTGAAGATGTTATGACATTGAAACAACATCTCATCATTATCATTATCGAGTTACCTTCAAGGCCACATTTTACCCTAAACAAACACTTTGAATATCATAACTCAATCTCCCACGATCTGCCTATCATCTTACCAGGGCCAACAGTAATTGTAGGAGTTATAAATAAAGGCATTAATTTGAGTGTCGTCTCACATATCACATTAATCTGGATCCGCTTGCTGACTGAAGGAGGCACGCCGTTCGTGGCGATACAGAGGTATGCGCCCGACAGCACTCGTTCCACCGCCGTCAGGTTCAACCACGGCCCGCTCCATTTTGACACTGTGGAAGAAAGATTATTATAGAACTCATACAAAATAAGAACATGGCAGAAATGGATATGACTGTAGATAATAATGTCAGAATATAACGCGATTTGTCAACCGTTAGAAATTGAAAAGTAAAAAATAATTCACAAAAAGAGTATTAAGTAGGAAGTTACCAAAAATCAAGTTAGTTTTATATCAAAATAAAAGAAGGAATAAAAAAAATCGGTTGAAGATTTCTCTTATTTACTTACATTAATTAAAAATGAAATTCCATTGTTTGGTGATTCAGTCGTAAAATGACTCGGCAATTAATCTTAAGTCTAGACATTATTATGTTTAATTTAATTTTTGTTGAATTGCTTATCTACTCCAAGTTATTTAGAATTCTCTTAACTACGTCTAGATGAACGAATTTAAACAAAGACAGACTTCAATCGCGAGATAAATCAGCTTTATTGATAAAGGCAAGAATTAGTTTTGATTGTAAAGACTTTGATTCTATAAATTCACCGATTGAAGAAAAAGTCTAATCGTTTGTAAATAATGGCGTTATCTGTCTTTTGAAATGTTTCCTTGTAACTTGTCTTTTTGTGTGTCTTTTTGTGTTGGTTAACGAGGGCTATGCCACTAAGCCGCCGTAAGCTCGTTGTACTCCCTCCCTCCTCCGCGATTTGATCGCTGATCTGCTGATACGGACCATTGTCTGTCTTATTTGGAGAGAGTTATTTCCTCGTGTAGATCTCCGCATTAATGAGAGCGACGTTTGATATATTTCCTCCTCTTTTATTTGTCTTTGAGCCGAAATACAAATGAACTGCTCAGACTGGCTGTTGGAAAATGTATTCCGGTGTGTACTTTGGACTTAAAATTAACTTACTGTTTGTATCCTAAACTGTTGTCAAAGGACCAATTCTAAGATTTGAATATGTACTTATTGTACACAAGAAAGTAATTGAGCAAGTCTCACGCAAAATAGAAACAAGTTCTACTTAAGACAATAATGAGTTAGGAATTTATTTAGAAGTTGGTTGCCGCTGCCAAAGGCCGGGCGATACTCGGCACAATTTTATAACAACGTCGTTTGAGCACACAATGCAAATAAGAGAGCTTACATTCAATTTATGGCCGCGGGCGCCAAAGTTTCTCTTTGTACACGAGTCCGCTCTGGCGGTGACTGGCTGTGCATACTGTGACAGTTTTTGCACACTGTCGCTTCATAATGTTTGCGGTCCTCTGTGCGGTAGTGTGAATAACAGATAAAGGTTATTTCTGGCTTCAAGTTTATAAAACAATTGTTTGTACTCGTTGTTTCAACCGAATTAAGGGAATCTGCAAATTTTGCTTTTACAGCTCTGTTTATGCATACGACGCTGTTTGTACTGAAACCGTTTTGTCGAAAATCTGCAACATTGTTAGGCCGTTTTCTTGGAATTGCCTCTCCCCAATTATTTTTACGGTCAACACTTGTTCGTGACGACGCGACGGGGGCGTAACGATGTGGTAATTGAAAAACGAAACTCCGGCGGAAGGTGAACTAGAAAACTAATTTTAGTTTTGTTCAGCTTTTATTTTGCTCGAAATTAAAGTGGACATTTTGAATTGAGAGTTAGCGTTAGCTTTTTAACTAGAAAATAAGTTATCCGCTGAACAAGAAATGAGTGGTTTCAATTTTAAATTAGTTTTCGATTTTTTGAATATCAGCTGTTTGTCACGATTTCACTAGAGTCCCTGAGAACTTTCTTCCCGGACAAAATATAGCTTATGTTACTCGGGGATAGTGTAGCTTCCCAACAGTCAAAGAAAGTCGTATCTTACCTAATGTCTGGTTGTCAATCTTGAAATGCCTGGAATCTTCTCTCCTCCAGGCTATGTTGGGTGGCGGAGTGCCCGAGGCGACGCACCGGAGCGCTGCATTCTCCCCTTCTTTGACCAGCACCTCCCCACTACTGGCGTCATCGTCTATGTCAGGTGGAACTGTTGGAAGAAGGCACAATATTGTTTAATTTTCATTTTAGCAGGTTATTTTGTAGGTTATATATGTATAAGATCTAAGACAACTTTTTTGTAAAATTAACCTTCTTCATGACATGAAAAATGGTTTATCGTGATTTAAAATCCCAATTACTGCAATTAATTATTTTTTTAATTATTTAGAATAATGACATTCACTTATTATAAAACACAAACACTCAACTTTAAAAACTGAACAGATGTGAATTTTTATGAATTCGTAATTATTACAGGGCCCATCACAATATGTAAACACATAACCCTCTTTTTTATAGTCGAGTTATTGTGACTATTTTTTTATCCTAAGAAAAGTCTATTTTACTTCGGTTCATTAAAAGGACAGTTAATTAATATTTAAATGAGTGTGTAAAGTATCAACAGTAAATCGCCTGTGTAAATAAATAATGAATCCGATATTTTCGCTAGTTTTGCCAAAGTAATTATTTCCCTGAATCACTAGCTACGTGCTGACTAAGCCATTTATCAAAGCCAATATGTTTTTGTACATCTCTTATTACCAAAATACAGGATAAAAGTAATACTGATATCGATAATGTATCGTTCATTATTCAGGAACCGCTTAGCTCTTCTAAATAATGGAGCCAGCGAACTATATTTATTGCTTAATTGATTTGTGTAAGCGGCTGATAAACTAGTGAGCCGGATCAAATGACTGTTGTTTTGCAAAAATGCTTTCGTGTTATAGAACCAAAGTACATTTCCATTTAAAACTTTTTTACGTTATTATTTTATACGCATTTGTGATTTTTAAATTGTTGTTAATAAAAATAAGCATTGGAAAATGGTTTTCGTCGGAATCGACGGCGATTTTGACAGCAAAACGAATTTAAATTTAATCTTTTACATATTTTTTCAATGTTTTCAATTTTAACTTGACTGCCTAATATCAAATCTGTCAAACTTCTAAGAGCAGGTGGCTCGCATTGACTCCCTGGTTCTTAGTGACCACATGGCCGGCTATTAATGAAATAGCAAGACGTTTTTACCCATGTTAATACGTACCAACAACTTGCAGCAGATGTGTCTGGCTCATCATAGGCTCGGTGTTCACTTGACACATGTATCGGCCGCCGTCAGCCGGGCCGATCTCCTTGAGCGTGAGGGTCCACGCGCCGTCTCCGTGGCTGACGCTGACGCGGTGGTTCTTGGTGATCACGTGGCCGGCTATCGTGAGGATGGTTTGCGTGTCCACTCGGAGCCACGCCACCTGGGTAGTGGAGGGTTAGTTGATTATTTTTGAATATATTTTTAAATACCTACCTATGTTAATAAAAATACCTCCAAAACTGAAAAAAAATTGTGTCATTTTCAGTGGCACATTTTTTACTTTTAAAAATAACATAATATTGTAAACCTACTTATTTATAACATCATACTAAAAGGTATTGGATGGAATGATGTTTTAACTAAATTATTTTCAATTTGAAATTCAAAGATTTTAAAATATTAACATACAAGCTTTTATCTTAAATTCAATTATGCTCCTGTGTCGACACAAATGGTAAAGTCAAAAGTTCGTTACTCTTTCATTTGTTTAAAAAGTTTATATATTTTGGATAAAAGAGTAACAAATATTCGTAAAAATTTTGCATTCACATATTTGTACAAAAATTCCAAGCATTTAAACGAAAATTAAAGCACTTGACCAAAGCAAAGCTATCAAAAGTCAAAATCTACGAAAACTTTGCATTTTTCTATGAAATAACTTCAAAACGAAATCAGAAAAATATATTTTTCGTTGTGATAAAATTGAAAATACGCGAGAATTTACGAAAATCCCAGGACATTTATTTAATGTATAAATAAAAATGTTTTCAAAGAATATTGAATAACACCTCAGGTCAAATAAACTCGTATATAAGAAAATATCAAAATTTACAAAAAGGAAACTTTTTCGTAATGAGCTGTTTATACGTTTTATTACCTGTTGTTTAAAATACTAAGTTTATCTGATTACGGGTATCACAATTTTAGGAATTTCAATAAGCACTTTAGCAAAAGTGTGTTCTTGTAAAACTTCACTTGTTTCTCACTTTAAAACGAAACCACTTACGAAATAATTTGGTGAATCATTGAGACAACTTTGTAAATAAAGTCTACATTCCGATATTATGTAACGAGAGTGTTTTCCAAAATATTTGATTAGGTACTCTCAGTTTAATAACACTTTTTACGACCTATATATAATTTGTTAGTTACTTTATTCTCAAGCCAATCTTATTATTTGATATCTGATTTACTGACATTGGTATACACACAAAATTACAATTTCCTTGAAGAGATAAGTTCAACATTATCATGGTGGAAAAACACGAAAGTAATTAAGATAGCGAGAAGCCTTGTCGTACTAATTGTGTGGGCAGCCCTTCACTGATTCAGCAATGTGACTTGTTCCCAAACCCTTAGTAAATAATGCCTTATGAAAAAATATAATATGCTTCATAATAAGATTGTTTGAACAATATTAACGCACTGAAGTCACTACTTAAATAATATATTTTTTAAAAGGCAGTGTTTCAATTCTCAGAAGCCCTTAATCCTGAATCAAAAAAAGAATAATCCCACGTCCAAAAACACTAAGATAACATTCCTCCTACAATATTTTTCCAGCCATAAAAATACTAATTGAATAACAAAACACCCGTTGAAACAAATTCTCATTTCAACGGGAAAATATCCTGAGAGCAGTTGAAGGGATTCCATTTGCTGAGGGCCACATGGGCCCGCAATTGCGTTCTACGCCTTAATAGGGCACACACTGAACGGGAACACTTTTCTAAGGTTCGTTGACTATCTCAGCGACTGCGTACTGTGATAAGGGGTTAAGCGAGCGCAAAGCTAATGGGGGAATATGTGGGACGCTTTTTACATCGTAGGGTTAATTTTTCTTGTGTCAGATGTTTTATTTGAGAAGCATTGCGGATGGCAGATGTTTGTCATGAGATTAAGTGTGAGAATAAATTGTTTCTGTCACTGTTTGAAAACTTGGAGAATATATGATTAGACTTAGCTTAATTGCAACTACTAAATGTATCAAATAATCTGCAAGAATTTATGAAAATACAGGTATAATTATTTGCCACAAAGATAATACATGGTAGAAGTGAAATTTCATAAGGATTGACACACACTTGCTTGGTATCACTGACAAGTAATTTTGTCTTGGTTCAACTAGCTTCACAGCCGAAAAATGCCCACTAACTACTAAGGCATCCTCCAGAGGGATTTTGCCCATACTCACCGCGATGAGTATGCGTGTTTGATTATTTAGCTCAGGAGATGCTTTTGCCCATCTTCGAGCAAGGCATTAAATATCCTAGCATATAGATTGTCCCATTGTGATTAAAAATGAAATACGACTTACTTTAAATGTCTGTAAATTATCAACTCTACAGGTAAGCGCGGCATCCCGGCCGACTGCTACCGTGACGTTTGACCCCGGGCCCACGAACCGTGGCAGATCTGAAACAAAAGAACAGCGCCCATGTTAGTTTGCACCTTAAGTCTTCGAATGTAAAGTCGTATTTTCATTGCTTTTTATTTATAATATTTTTTAATAATAAAAGAATTATTACAACAGTTTTTTCGTGCCGAATACATAAATAGAGAATGGAGCTGGAGAAATACAGTTTTAAATAACTTAAATAAAACATTAAAAAGTATACAAGCCAAAATATTATCTACATCCAATTTTAATACCATTTTCTTCCTTTCACAATAATTACCATTTTTCCCGCCCACCGCAAAACCAAAAAGAACGCTTGTAGTTTTTATTAAATTTTCCTTTCAGTTAAAAACCCTTTTCTTTCATGTATTCTCGATATGTTATTCGTATGTATATTCATGAGCTGGTCCGCCGCCGCGCTGTCTTTATTGACAATACATTTGTCGCAATATATCGGTTAGACGTGATGCGGTTTTTGGTTTCACTGCGTTTTATTAAAATTGATGGTTTATTGGTTTTCAGTTTCTAGTAGTGTTCAAGCATCAAGCTAGTAGCTTTAATTATTTTGAAAGTATCACCTTTTATACATATAAAAGTCCTTCACTGACTTGTCAACGCAGGGCCCAAACCCATGAACCTATAAAGCTGAGATTTTTCACAGAGGTTCATCTAACACTCACGCGAGATATCTTGTAGGAATGTTGGGAAATTTCGGGAAATCCAGAGAGGATTTCCCGAAATTCCTACAAGAAAAGGAAAAAGGAAAAAAGATTTTAGGTTTTAGGCGGAAAAAGCCGCTGGCAGAAGCTAATTTTTTATAATATTTTTCAGTATGCGATACCGGGAGGAGAAACTTCATAAGTGCTATGACAAATAATAATATTGATACTGACTATACTCAGTTTAGTCAAAGGCATAGCAAAGTTATAGGTACAGAAACAAAAGCCTATTCCAAAACTCCAACACCACACATGTCCATTATATTTGAAGCCTGTAAGTTATTAATTAAACAACGTAGGTAACTAAAACTTGCTTAATTAACTATCCACTAGAACACTATAAAATAATAACAACTAAGTATAAACTACCAATGAAATACTGTACAGTTCCTACAATATTTCTGAAATTACCGACGTTGAAATTCAGTACAGTTATATAAGTTAGTCTGGTACCTCGTAGTTAATGACTGGCGTTAAACTAACTAGTAACTGACTTTCAAAGACTATAACCATTAGCTGGTCAGTCGGTTACCGAGCATTTAGTTACAATATTATCGTTATTATCGTTGGAGTCCAAACTAGTTCGGAATCCCAATAATATGCCTGTGAGACTAAACAGAGCAATGAAAACTGATTATACTGTCTCAATGTATATATTTGTGTGGAAACTAATGGGTTTGAAGTACGTAATAGAAAATTCATACAATATTATATCATAGTCATTTCCAAGTGGTACGACAGATATTTATGTATACCTATACCTTTGCAGGCAATTTGCAGGTATTGCTAGTTATAGGTAAAATACACAGTAAAAGATAAAAGGTACAACCACATACACCCTTTTCTTGACATTGGACTTAAGAGCTCATTTTGAACACTTTCACTTGCTACTCCAACACTAGAAAAGGGCAATAATAAAAATAGACAAAATACACAAAAAGGGTTATTAATATCAACCTTTTAACAGTCAGCATTGTCATTCTACGTGACATTACTTATCTCCCTACTAAAGAACAATAATACCGCTCAAAAACATTCGCAAAGCGATGCCGCAGGAACCCACCGATATTTTATTCCCCAGTTCACGTCAAAAATACACCAGTACAAACATCAGCACATCAAGCTACCACAATCTGTCAAATTTCTGCAATAGATTTTCAACCTTATCACAAAAATGATAGGTTGATGTTTGATTGGCAAATTTACGAATTCGGGTACCGTGACCTGCTGTTGTCTGTACATTAATTTATAATAAGTTGGGAATGAAAAACAAATGCGGCCGCTGCCAATAGCACAGATACGGAACCCGTAGATACAGTTATGACGGAAATGTATCTGACGGGCGTTCCTCGACTTTGGGGACGTTTGGCGTGGGGACGATTGAGGACAAAAAGATGAGGAATAATGCTTGTATCGAAACTCTCTGGTTGAAACGTCCGCTTGGGACTAATTTAATGGTTGACTCTGTTACGTTTTGTTGTTATTTGACTGATAATGTGGTTCTTTGTTGTGTGTTTGTTTAGTTTTAGTATGGGTATTAGATTAGTTGTCATTATTGAATGTAATTGGCTTATCAATACTATAAAATTATTTGATTGTAAAAAAATGCTTTGTTTTGCTAGATATTTTGAAACAAAACTTTACTTACTTTCATTATCATTTGCCTAGCCTTTTCCCAACTATGTTGGGGTCGGCTTCCAGTCTAACCGGATGCAGCTGAGAACCAGTGTTTTACATGGAGCGACTGCCTATCGGAACTCCACAACCTAGTTACCTGGGCAACCTGATACCCTTGGGTAAGAC
>NWSH02000006.1:10904757-10931161 GCA_002382865.2 Heliothis virescens | reverse complement strand
GGAAGAACTCGTTGTGACAAGATGGTCACCCATCCACGGACCGACCGCGCCAAGCGTTGCTTAACCTTATGATCGATCGATCCACGCGGCTTTGACTTACCCACGAGCTTTACTTACTTTGATGATACAATAATATAATTTGTTTTGTCAGGATTCCCTGCATTGAGCAAGCGTGGTGATTAACGCTCAATCCTTCTCTGTGTGAGAGGAGGCCTCTGCCCAGCACTGGGACGTTCAAATGCATAAGTAATAATACGTTATCAACCTTTATTTGAATAGTTTTCATGAAATAGAATGATTTATTCCATCTTTTTAGGGTTGATCTCTCATCCACATTTTAGGACAACCACATTCGGAGTAGGGTGGATACCCTTCTCCACAATGTGATCTACTAATCCAGGTTGATTTAAACTATTTGGACCTGTGCCACAAAAGATAACTTTATTATGAGGGTAAAACTTATTATAGTAGACGAAAATAGTCTCTTTTTCACTCTAAATAAAGTAATCGTAGTTTACAATATGTGACATTTTGGAGCATTTAATCAGTAATACTAAGTGAAAGAAAGTGAGTTCGTTAGGGTAGTATAGTTAGTACGTGAACTCCTAGAGATATCAACAACAGGCTTATAACCGAATGCACCAAACAGTTTTAAGACAGGTGCTAAATTATAGAAAAGAGTATTCGATGAAAGGATAAAATCTAGCCACAAAAAACAAAGTATTTTTTCTTCCCTTGAGCATTATCTCCGTCTTATCTAAGCAAGCAATTTAATTATTACCAAAGCTGTAGTTCATTATTCACGTAAAATCTCCGAACATTAGTTACCCTCTAATCCCGGCTTACTAACCGGCTGTACCAACAACTCTACTAAAATAGGAACGGTCCACTAAGTACGTACAATTTTTCATCAGACACCGGGATTTAGATGTCTGAATTAAAGTAATATAAACCCTTTGCGGTTGGCTGAAGGTTTAGTTTTTAATGGAATGCCTAGCGTGATAAATGGTGTTCCTAATTAACTAAATTAAAATGTACCTTAGGCTACCTGAGGCTGTGTCTTTGACTTTAAGAAAAATATTTCACCATTCAAATATTTCCTGGTGTCATAAACAATAACTTACGAATATTATAAAGACCCTGGTCTGACCATTTTTCAGTTTCAGTAGTAAAATAATCCTGTGTAGTTATATCAAGATAATCTAAAACGAACTGTCGTGCAATTTATTACAGCCACACTGGGGTTTTAGGTCGTACAATTTAATTAATCCAAAAACAATAAACAAAGCCGCAAATATTTCATAAAAAAACTTTCTCCTACAATTAAAACGACATACGTATTTCATTGTGACAAAAGGTCGTAACTCCGGCAATCGTTACCTAGGGGTCGGCTCGGCTAAGTAAAGTCGAAAAGTTTTGTTTCATTCACCAAATTAGTTCTGATTACATTGGACCCACGCATATATGAGGAAATTACGGATACTTATGTTTGTGTGTCCTTTACTAGGCCTTGTAAGTGAAGTTGGTTAAGGGTCAGGGCGGTAATGTGGGGTTACCTGCCGTGTTTCAGCTATTTTACTGGGTGACTAGACGTGGGCCTGTTATAGTGGGTAGAATGTCTAGACTTGGGATTGCAATTCACAGAAAAAAATTGGTTTGAGCGAAAACATTGCGATTAATGTTTACGGGAAATATAGGAGCGTTCCTAGAGATTGTGATCGTTGCTAGGTACATACATTCACAATCATAAAAGCTCATGGTGTTCCATTATATGCACTAATATTTTAGTGAAATGTTAGTGTCAATAATACATCACCACTATTGTTTTTACTCTCTTAAATGTGAATAAAGAAGTTTTTCCTATAGGCTGTGGGTGGACAGGGAGGAAATGTCAGACTTCAACTTACTCAAACGTATCCATGTTCCAATTGCCCTTTACGTAGACCGCAGTAACTCTTTCGAACAATCCCGAAACCTTTTCAGTACTTATCTACCTCGAGTTCTAACAAATCTATAACTATTTTTGGAACTTTTCCTACCTCATGTAGCAAAGAAAATATAGATAAATCGAACCCTTAGAGAATATAACTGACTGGAACTGCCTTCGACATACTAGTACCTCTGTGTATGAATAAATTTGATCAACGCGCAAGAGTAAGGTTACGCAACAAATAGTGATAGCTCACTCATGCATTTTCAATAAGTAAGTGATGCAATATAGTTTGGAACAAGAAAGCACGTAGGTATTTACGTTACAAACATAAACTATACACGAGCTGTACGCAAAATTCGTGTATACTTTGTAGTCACAAATTATAAAGTCATAATACAAAATATACACGGCAGATTCCTATAGCTGCGTCTTGGCTTTGTACCTACTGATTAGAAATATGCTATATGGTGACACACACACACGACAAAATTGACAAACAAAAGCATAAACTTGACGCACACAACACTATGAATATCACAGTTACCGCGTTGGTTTTGTAGCATTGACAGAGAGAATGGCATATCAATAGCGTGTCCAGTTGTTTAAATGTTCTAAGATCGAACTGTTACAAAGACAAATAATATTTTTGTATCCCCCCAGGGTGTGATGAAGCCTTGAAACTCATGTTAGTTCTGTTGAAAGTTTTGTCGCATTTTATCGGAACGTGATCAAACACCACGCGTACACTATTCGGGGATGTTTTGTTTTTATATATTTGTCGGTTATCGCTTGGTATATTTTTCGCTTTCATATTTTATATAATCACATTAATGTAATAGATGTGAAAGTTTCATGGAGGAACTTCTTCTTCTTAGCGAGTCGATGGCAAATCAAATTAAATTTAAATTACGGAGGCCCAATATTTTGCCACGTTTACGGCATTGTCAGTGGCGGCACGTAGATCTTCTGCTGTGCAGCTGTTAGGACACATTAGGCAGCATAGAAGGTGTCGCATGGTTTATGGTGCGGCACCGCATCCGCATATGGAGGAACTGCTGATTGGCGTTTTATGACTCCTTACAGCAACATAGCTTGCACATCAAAATTACGTGTAGGTAGGTCTATCAGGCTTCAAAATTAGATCTAATGATCCATGGGGTTTATTGACCTTATTTTCAATTTTTTCTGATATCATTGCCTTTATAAACACATTTTCACACATTAATAGCCAAAATAATTCAATAATCTAACATTAAAGGTACTACTCAATACTACATCGATACATTTGCCGTGTAATGTATCAAACCACATCATACGACAGTACATTATTTCACTCACACATTTACACACACACAAGCTCAATTTAGAAGCATACGACGAAAGATAAATTCATATTCGAACGCGTGTTGCTACGCACACATGTTCACGTTCTAATGCATACATACGTGTAGGGATGTGTATAAATGATAATGCACAATTTAAGGCGTGCTGATAAATTGGCTTTTAACTCAGAGTAAGCTTGTTTGGCTGTAAGTGCGTAATCGCTTCGCTCAGCGTCAAAAGGGATGCGGGAATGTCGCCTTGCGTTTTAGCAGTTTCCTTGGATAGCAGAGATAAATGTTTGCTTAGATTTTCTTATATTTTTTACATCGTCACTGCTTTTGCAATAAATAAGGATGTGTACAGTATTTTTAGTTTTACAGAAAATTAAGTTGCTGCTGTAAAATTGTAAGCTTTTGCGTCATGAGACATTAGTTTACTTTTACTATGTCTCGTAACACCAATTAGCAATTTTGCTACTGCACTTCCACATTTTATATTTTTACCTCTACAACACTTATTCCTTAATCATTTTTATACACAAATCTGTAGGCCAAACATGAATAACCATTATCCCTCACTTTTGTTATAAAACAAAGGTTTGGTAAACAATCAAAATGATAATGAAAGTTTCGCCGTCCGCACAATAACCGCGTACCTTCCTCCATCACATCCGAAGTCCAACAAGTTGTGAACCATCGTCAACAGATGTTCAACACCTGTAAACAATTGTTAAGTTTACCTTCGTATTGTATAGTACCGTATAGTAAATAATACCATTGTATGGAGACAAACAAATAGTACTATACATACAGTTCAATGGCAGGGTCTTTGAAATGAGGCGTTTATTTTTATCTGTAAGGTCACGGAGGTTTGTGACGTATAGATACGTAGATATTGTATGTGGAGTATTCCGACGTAAAAAGAGGGGTGATATAAGTTTTAGTCATTCTGGAAAGAGGCCGGTTCATTAGCATAAAGAGTTACAAATCTTCATAGAAGACTTTACTGGAATACGATAATTAGCTTTGGAGCTTGTAAGTATGGGGCCATTTTGAGGTATGAGTGTTAAGGCATTGTAAAAATTAAACCAATGCTGTTATTTAAGGGGCAGCAGCAAAAGATTACATGAATATATTTATCAGTACACTATGTCAATATTCGTGTTGTAGTGTTCCAAAATTCTCACTACACCTATTCCCCCTCAATAACAAAGAAGAAAAAAAGCAAAGCACTCATAAATAAAAAGCCCCTCAACCCCAAAGCGAGCAATGTGTTCACAACAGACCCTCAAACAAACAACTAAAGAACTGCCATTTGATTCCCACAACAGCATTAATTTTAAACGTCCCTTACAATTAGGAAATTTCTAACAAGGTACGATTATTAGAATTGATTCGAAGGTACCCAAGGCCCGTAGTTTAGCTGTCGGATCCCTAAAGGCTATCCGTTTTAATTAGGGGCATGACTCGTAAATGGAAATTACTTAGTTACAATTTGAAATAACTTCAGTGAATCGGGTCAAGATTAGTTTCTTGGATGTCTACCTGGGCTATGGAAATCGTGCTCAGATGACAGAGTAGGGTAACTGTTTAACATTATTGGCTTTAGTTGTGATAGTATTAACAGTCTCGTGAAATGGGCGTGGCTTGGTTTTTGATAACGATTATAGAAGTATGAGGGTGTTGTTATAGGTAACAATAATAACGGGATTCTGATTGTTTGATTAACTAGTATATACATCACATATCGGGTCAATGAACATGGATACTGAGAAATCAAATTGTATGCATTTTTTGGTCGATGGNAGGCAGCATAGAAGGTGTCGCATGGTTTATGGTGCGGCACCGCATCCGCATATGGAGGAACTGCTGATTGGCGTTTTATGACTCCTTACAGCAACATAGCTTGCACATCAAAATTACGTGTAGGTAGGTCTATCAGGCTTCAAAATTAGATCTAATGATCCATGGGGTTTATTGACCTTATTTTCAATTTTTTCTGATATCATTGCCTTTATAAACACATTTTCACACATTAATAGCCAAAATAATTCAATAATCTAACATTAAAGGTACTACTCAATACTACATCGATACATTTGCCGTGTAATGTATCAAACCACATCATACGACAGTACATTATTTCACTCACACATTTACACACACACAAGCTCAATTTAGAAGCATACGACGAAAGATAAATTCATATTCGAACGCGTGTTGCTACGCACACATGTTCACGTTCTAATGCATACATACGTGTAGGGATGTGTATAAATGATAATGCACAATTTAAGGCGTGCTGATAAATTGGCTTTTAACTCAGAGTAAGCTTGTTTGGCTGTAAGTGCGTAATCGCTTCGCTCAGCGTCAAAAGGGATGCGGGAATGTCGCCTTGCGTTTTAGCAGTTTCCTTGGATAGCAGAGATAAATGTTTGCTTAGATTTTCTTATATTTTTTACATCGTCACTGCTTTTGCAATAAATAAGGATGTGTACAGTATTTTTAGTTTTACAGAAAATTAAGTTGCTGCTGTAAAATTGTAAGCTTTTGCGTCATGAGACATTAGTTTACTTTTACTATGTCTCGTAACACCAATTAGCAATTTTGCTACTGCACTTCCACATTTTATATTTTTACCTCTACAACACTTATTCCTTAATCATTTTTATACACAAATCTGTAGGCCAAACATGAATAACCATTATCCCTCACTTTTGTTATAAAACAAAGGTTTGGTAAACAATCAAAATGATAATGAAAGTTTCGCCGTCCGCACAATAACCGCGTACCTTCCTCCATCACATCCGAAGTCCAACAAGTTGTGAACCATCGTCAACAGATGTTCAACACCTGTAAACAATTGTTAAGTTTACCTTCGTATTGTATAGTACCGTATAGTAAATAATACCATTGTATGGAGACAAACAAATAGTACTATACATACAGTTCAATGGCAGGGTCTTTGAAATGAGGCGTTTATTTTTATCTGTAAGGTCACGGAGGTTTGTGACGTATAGATACGTAGATATTGTATGTGGAGTATTCCGACGTAAAAAGAGGGGTGATATAAGTTTTAGTCATTCTGGAAAGAGGCCGGTTCATTAGCATAAAGAGTTACAAATCTTCATAGAAGACTTTACTGGAATACGATAATTAGCTTTGGAGCTTGTAAGTATGGGGCCATTTTGAGGTATGAGTGTTAAGGCATTGTAAAAATTAAACCAATGCTGTTATTTAAGGGGCAGCAGCAAAAGATTACATGAATATATTTATCAGTACACTATGTCAATATTCGTGTTGTAGTGTTCCAAAATTCTCACTACACCTATTCCCCCTCAATAACAAAGAAGAAAAAAAGCAAAGCACTCATAAATAAAAAGCCCCTCAACCCCAAAGCGAGCAATGTGTTCACAACAGACCCTCAAACAAACAACTAAAGAACTGCCATTTGATTCCCACAACAGCATTAATTTTAAACGTCCCTTACAATTAGGAAATTTCTAACAAGGTACGATTATTAGAATTGATTCGAAGGTACCCAAGGCCCGTAGTTTAGCTGTCGGATCCCTAAAGGCTATCCGTTTTAATTAGGGGCATGACTCGTAAATGGAAATTACTTAGTTACAATTTGAAATAACTTCAGTGAATCGGGTCAAGATTAGTTTCTTGGATGTCTACCTGGGCTATGGAAATCGTGCTCAGATGACAGAGTAGGGTAACTGTTTAACATTATTGGCTTTAGTTGTGATAGTATTAACAGTCTCGTGAAATGGGCGTGGCTTGGTTTTTGATAACGATTATAGAAGTATGAGGGTGTTGTTATAGGTAACAATAATAACGGGATTCTGATTGTTTGATTAACTAGTATATACATCACATATCGGGTCAATGAACATGGATACTGAGAAATCAAATTGTATGCATTTTTTGGTCGATGGACTGTGAGAAACTTTACTTAAATTATGACCAATAAAATGTTAATGACCTTGGTAAATTGTGTCTGTTTCTGTGAAATCTGCCATAGTTTATGGTATTTTCTCCTTGTTATCCGTTATGATATGAATCCAAAAATACGTCTAAACAGTATAACCTTCCTTAAAACATTATTCAAGACGTACATGATCCACAGCGCCGCGCATGTAACATGTAACAGATAGGTACGACACATTATCCGGCCGCATACGGCTTCATTTCATTACTCATACAAAAAGGGAAATTGATTGAGAATATTATTACTCCGCCGACAGGCGTATCATGTGGAAATGTGTAATATGTACAAATTGATTGATAGGCTTGTTCGTATGTTCGTGTTCGCGTTTTGATGCTGATGGCGTGTTGACGGGCTGTTGTCTGTCTTTTGTAAATGACGTGTTTAAAGTAAAATGTTGGTGAAAATTTTGTCAGGGTACTATGGCAAAAATATGTGGACTTTGATTTCTTTTACAGTTTAATAATTATTGGATTATTATCAGTGCTATCGAAACAAAGCTAAACAGATGTTTGGTATGTGTTTAAGTTGAACTCGTGTCAAATGTATGTTTTTGGACGTGGAAAAATAAGTCGAGAAATAAACTAGACGAAGTCACTGTTTTTCTATTCTTTTTGGTAATTAAAAGCTGGTAAGAAAGTACATGTATGTAACTTATAGTGGTACTCTTACGTAGGAAAATTTGTTAAAAGATTTTTCCCAATTTACCAAGAAACTTAAAAACCAATATTCCCAAAATAAATCAAACATAGATTGTGTGGCAACAGATGGACGAGACTGCAAACTATTCAATGTTGGAAAATGTTCAAGAAAATATATTCCTCAAAGTTGCTTTATTAAAGTGGGATTTTTACTTTTAAGTCAAAAAGATTTTTAAACTTTTTGTTACATTTTTTTCTTTTCTGTTAAAAGTTACAAAAAAATCTTTGCTCTAACCATCTCTTGTTTAATACATTTTGTCAGCCCTTAAAATATTTCGATGTCAGAATAATTTAAAACTTCTAGATCTGACCTATCTTTTCTACAAAAATGAAAAGAAAAAGTCTTACAAAAAAATAACAACTCGTTACGGATACATTTCTAAATCATTCCCAGCATCTTTTGCGTAAATAAAACTTGAAACCGATTTCTTTCATCCGTGTAATTACGGAAAATGAAACTACAAATTAATTAGTTAAAAGCTCAGTTTAATTGCAGAGCAAAAACCTCCGGACTTGAGGCGCACTGACATAGTTGAAGCAAAAGAGTATTTTTATTACAAAGAAATTTTACTAGCCTCCGCCCTCTTCTTAGGTCAAGTAGTTTTCTACGTTCACGACGTTTTAACATCGCAAACAGAAGGATATAAAACATAAGTCACTGAGAATACATTCATTTTTGAGTAGGTATATAAACACGTTTATATTTAGCTGTATATGGCTATAAGCGGAATACTGTTATATAAAGTAAAACCTTTTCTTAGAAATGCTATCTAAACCCCAAGTTCACTTAACTTATGGCTCACCTTATGGCGTCCACCTTTCTTAAAACAACTGCTTACTGTGAATTTTCAAAGTAAACCGATTGTTTTAAGAAAAACGGACTTAGACCTCTTTGAACTTGGGCCTAATAATAATAATCAAAGATATCACTGAACATTACAAATGTAGTTTAATCTGTAAATAGTTGGCAACAAGGAACATGGCGTAGTTAATTCAAATCTGGGTCCTTGGCAAATAAATTAGAGTCGGTGAGCCAAGCAATTGTTTATAGTGCCAACAGACTGTTGTTACGCAGTATGGTCGGACGCAGCTATTTCATTTTCTGTGTTACAGGATTATTGCCAGTCAACAGTTCAGTTCACTTTAAAATAAATATACAACTAAATATATGTCTTCATAAAAAAAATGCAACGAAAACACCCTATTAGATTACTTTTAAAAGAAACCCTTTCTTCCTTTATAAAGAAATTATTAACAGAATGAAATCGATACAGACATAGAGGTTTTTATTTCATATAGACTTATAACAGGTTTTTATGAAACGTCTATAGCTAGGAGCACGGTTCCAAGGATTGTGTGGTAGATATTATAGAGGAGAACCGGCAAGAAACACCATAGACACTATTTTCAAAATAGAGGCGCATTTATTTGTGTATTAAACAACACATCTCCACAAATTGATAGATTAATATACCTACTGACAACCTTTAAGTCTAGCTAAATTAACACCTGTGAAAAAAACCCTGAAACAAAACCTCAACAGCAATCAAAAGCAGGTTCCTATTCATAAGCATACAAATTCACCTGAGACCGACACACATGAAAGACTCGAGTGGTCCCCTGAATAATTCGCAAACAAAAATATGCTCGTCATAAAGTGAGACAAAGGTTAATTTATGCTATCCGACAAATAACCGCTGCGTACTCCTGATAGAGGCGTTGTTTGACGTGATTTGTGCCAGTTGGGGATCTGCGGGATATGTTTTCATGGGGTTCCGTACCTGTGATTTTAATAAAGTATCATGGTTGTGTGAAAGAGTAGAAATTAGCAGCCTTATTATCATGGTTGTTAAACTTGTGTCTTCCATTTTATGTTTTGAATGCTTTTATGGTGAAAGGCGCTTTTGGGGTCCTTTGTAAATTTTGACGTGAAAAAATAATATATTTTTTTTACTTTGACTTATAATTATCATCGACTGCTTTCATGTAGTTGTAATTTATTATTTACTACATATACTTATTAGAATTTGACAAAATTAGTGTGTCCTTTGTATTCCAGTATTTCAGCAGAACACTGAAAATATAAATAGAACGTCACGAAAAGCTTAATGGAACAAAGACAAATGTGCATCCAAATATGAAATATTTACAGCGAAGTCAATGCATTTCCTTCCACACAGTATAGAGAATATATACAATATACTGCTTATTTATTTATTAAAAGGAAACAGCGAAAGATTTCCCCACAAATGTATTTGAAATTCAACGCGCGATGTTTAGAAAACAATCCAAGTTGTTTCATGAAACTGGTTTTAGAAATATGAAAACTTGCTATCGGAATAAAACTTTTATTTTAATGTTATGTCGAAACCCACTCCGAGTTTTCTGGGAATCGAGAATGTAGTTATAAATATCCACAGAATGATATTGCATTACATTTTACATCGAAATTCAGGACCAAAAGCATAATAATCATACAAAATTTACTTCTCGTACAAGTCGAACGATAAGAACTTTATTTGTATTTTTTACATCCATATTTATGTATACTGTCATAATAAAATAGCCGTTACAAAACAAAATGTCTGTACGATAATAAAAATGAAAACAAATATAAAAACGTCTGCCAATAAGAACTCAGTGAATAAGAGAGTTTATAACTCAACTTGTGAATGATATTTTTACTGCTCAAGTACCAAAACCTTTATGTATATTCCAGAGATATTTGCGACGTTTTTTATTTGATGCAGTGTAATAAAATAAATGTTTTAGGGTCGAGATGTAAATGATAATCCTCTTAGCTTGTTTTAAAGAAGACATTTTCAAATTACTGCTGTATAATGTATATATTTCGGGGCACTGAAGTGTTTTAAAAAGCGTCGCAATATTTTATAACTTTTATAGTACGACTTATTTTCTTGATACTTATCACAGTTTTTGAAATGAATTATTATTTTCTATATAAGCTTCAAATAAATCTAGAAACACAAAGCCAGTAGCCACCATCCACTGACCTCCTTCAAACATACAGAACTAAAGTCAAACTAATACGACAGTTCCATTTCTCTGAGCGCAGTACGAACAAACACATTACAGTACTCTTAGCCATACATACAGTATACGGAATCATTCATAACATACTTTGCTAATGCTCCGTGTATGGAGGAAGAGTGCAAACTTGGCAGCCTCCAAAACACATCAACGTATTATGTATGTCGGTACGGTACGGTAGAATGCAAACTGATTTTTCTTTTCTGTTACGAATATGGTGCTCGTATCTTGGGGTTAATGAACTGTTATGATATTATGAAGTTTTGTTATCATAAGGTTAATATAATAACTGTCTCTTCGTAGGTGTAGGTTTTCTCATTATACGAATGACCGTGTTAAGGTTGTTTAACTATTAAATCGATTTTTGTGAATAAAAAGTTACTCTACTTGATGATTATAAGACTCTATCTAACAGCCAATATTCATGATTTTATTACATAACACATAACTGAAACAATTTTCACTTTTTTTCCATCCAAAAAATACAGCAATATTTGGTACCAAACTATACTCAGATCACAAAATCACCATAACTTGTTTACTACGGTACTTTTTGTTTCGTCTTTCAATTAAAAAAAAAATAATTACTTCATCTGCAGATAAAGCTAAAACCTACGGGACCATTATCATTGAAAAAACCGGGTTTTTCACAATTATCCGGCTGGTAGATCCCATTCAGAGCTGTAAAGAAACCAGCCATTCTCTCTCTAGACCCACTAATAGTGATTTACACGAGCGTTTAAATAATTTAGCTTTTGTTCAAAACCTCTGCAGCGTGCCGGTGTTGTTAGGGTTGGCAACAGTGAGCTTTGCTAGTTCTGTATTTGTGTGAGGGGATAATGTTCTAAATGAGATTGGTGTAAATTCTTGCTATACATATAGGTACTGATGACATATGAAACCTTATAATGAAGAAAATTATAAAAGTCTATTGAATAGCCATAGTGATGTATACTTTTTGGACTATCGACAGTTGTTCAAGGTCAGATTGTCTCACCCAGATAACTAGCAAATATTAGCTGAAGTATAAAAGGTATGAAAACAAAAAAAAATCTTATAAATCTCTTTTAAAGTACAGGATACATATCTCATTCATAAATGAAGTATTTCAGTGTCCCAGTCCATTCACATAATTACCCACTCATAACCGATGATCTGACGGTACAATGCCCCATTGCATCTATTGTGAATAGGGAATGCAATCCCGGCCCTTTTTTCCAATCCCGGGATTACGGGACTGAATAAAGACAAGCCCGGGATCCCGGGGTAGTTTCGGGATTGACAATTTGAATTAAAACCTCATCATCATCTATGACAAATGAACGTATCTAAAACCTACAACCAGCCAAAATACAAACATTTTTCGGCAGCAAAAATTACGTTGTTTTTAATACAAATATAAATATGAATAACAAAGTTATAATTTACGATTTCACACGTTTATTGTACGGGGACCCCATCTTAATAAATATTTTTTAATTTTTTTTTGTTTCTGTTGTTATAGCGGCAACGGAAATACTTACATCATTTGTGAAAGTTTCAGCTTTCTAGCTGTCACGGTTTATGAGATACAGCCTGAAGACAGACAGACAGATACTGTACATGCAATATATTTCCAAAATAATTATCAAGAGGTGATTAGGGATCTATACTGATGCCAAAAATGCAATCAGTAAGAGTTTTGTCTTTTTTATAACCGTCATAAAAACAAAAAATGCACTACGTATTTTAACGAAACTTAGTACACTTATTATTATTTACACTTCTGAGCTGGTTATAGTATACTTTTCATCTCGCTACAATCAATGGGAGCAGAGCAGTAAAGGGAAATGTTGGGAAAACTGGAGAAGTTACTCCCCGTGCTATTAGAATTTGACATCAAACTCTTTGAGATCTTTGATTATGACGACCCGTTGTCGCTGGTATAAGCGAGATGGTCCGCGTACGAAGTCGCTGGCAGAAGCTAGTTAAACATAAAAATATTCTTAAGAAAACTTAAGAAATTAGGAACTGAGTTACTATAAATCACACTTTTTCAGTCAATTTTGAGTACTACTTATTCCGGAAATAGGATTTTCTTCAATCCCGAAAATCCCGGTATTGGACAAAACTAATCCCGAAATTTTCGGGACTGGAATAAGGCCGGGATCGCATTCTCTAATTGTGAAGTCTCCCATCCCTGGTTGCAGGTGGAGGCAATTGAACAATTCAATTATCCGCTGCCCGCGACTATAATACATTTGACTTTAATGCACACAATGACTCATTAGTCTCCCGTGAATTGATAATGGGAAAGCCAATTTGTCATCCCAATGATTGCGCAGTCTTTAATTTAATGTCGAAGTTTGGTAATGCTGTAGTGTCAGCCTATGACTGTATTTTAGTTTTTATTTTTTTGTCTAAAATTGCTAAGGAATTGTAAGTGATTTGTGGTGTTTAATTTTTGGTAAAATAATGTGTAAGTTAATGTTCCTTTTTTAATCATTAGGTTATTTTATTTCCGAATGCTTTTCATAGACCACCTTTCTTTATACATATTTTTTTGCTGGATATTGTCTATTTAATATGACATAGACTATGGGCAGTGGATGGCAATTGAGCTGAATTAATTTGTCAAGACTGTCAGTATGGGCCGTATTGTTTGATATTCCATACGTAATTGAACTGTTGTGGTATTTATTTTGTGGTTTTATCAACATTCATGGAATCATAAATAATTTCATTGACAATTTTAATTAATTTACAACGAAATACTTATATTCGTGTATTTTAGTAAAACTCATTTTTTTTAAACGTTCACTAAATTACTACGTAATAAACAAAATGCCGGCAATAATCTACGAGTTTCTTGAAGTGAAGTACTCTTCGGAGTTAAGTGCAATATTCCCAGCGGTGCAGTCGACGTGGAGGCTTTGATTACCCTCGAAGCCTCTCGGGGCTCAGCATGCAGGTGATTCCAACAGCCAATAAGTGCTATTTTAAGCTTTGCGCTATTTGTAGAAGAAAATACATGTACTTATTGAAAGAAGAAATAAATAGATATTTTATAATCAACGCTGAATGTGGCATTTAGCCACATTCAGCGTTGATTCTATTCCGATTTTCAAGCAATCTTATCATTCTAAATTATCACGTTTTAGGATAGCTGTCGGCTCTGTCAGTATATATTTTTATGTACCTATATGTTAGTTCCTTTAAACTGATAAACAATTTTGGCCCAGTTACGTGACTGTCTGGCATCCACTAAACTAATTTCTTTTATAGCAAAATAATATGTTAAAAAATAAGTTCTGGCTCATTTATAAATTCAGTTGAATGAAATAAAAGCATAACATCCATAATGTTCATTTGGGATTTTATGAAATATTCAACAGTATTTTAACAAACCTGATATTTATTTTGACCACGTTTGGATATAGATAATTAGATTTAGTTCAATCAAATATACGTAACGTGTTGACAAGTATTTTAAAGTTAATATTTTGTTTTGCTATGAAAAGTCTTGTACCTACAAAACTACAAAGTCAATATTTTTTTTAAGAAAATTATGCGTTAAATATTAACTGAGTAGAGTGGAGAAAATACTTGAAGCAAGCATCAATTACTCAAACAACAATTTAATTTCTCAAAACATATAAAATATCACAGAGTACGAGTACGAACGTTTTTCGGTATAATGTTAATACATTTAGCCACCAGCCATACGCTCGCCATAACCACATTAACCGCTCATGGTGGTTTATTAAATATTGAAGCACTTTCATAAATATTGAAGTATTTTCATAAATATTAAAGCACTTTCATAAAACGCGCAATGAAAGGGCACCGCGACCGCTAAACTTGTGTGAACCGGGAAATCGTAACGTAAACTTATTTAGTTGTAAATATAAAATTATTCATGTTTGTTACATACTCTGTGATTGAATATTTTTAAGTTGTTGTTTTTTTGGTAAATTGTTAAAAAAGAATTAACTATTTGTGACTAAATTTTAGAGTGTTTTAAATATCACTGTTATGTGTGGAATAACCCTAGTTTTTCTTTACTAACTTAAATAAAATGTTTTATATAAGATTCGTGATATCTTCCTCACATTGAATACCAACATCAAAGAATGCAGTTATTGTCTGCACGAAGCACGGAGCACTTATTTGCTACGAGCGAGTTAATGTGCTACGGGCTACGTCACGTGCTACGAAGAATGCTACAGAGTGCAGCTACGCGCTATGCCATTCTCCTTTGTACGATCAAAGCTTCTGTATTGCCCAATTTATAATGCAGTAGAATTGCTCCTTCCGTGAAATAGTTCCCGTTTCAAGTATTTAAGCTTGAAATAATATTAAACAAAACAGAAATGAAAATATATGGACGTTTCACTTCTCCTAATCCACAATCTGATGAAACTCAATATACCAGGCGTAATGTTTTCATTAAACTTTTATTGCTAATTTTAAATTTTTAATTTATTAGAAAAAATATTTTGGTTAAGGAACATTTTAATAAGTCTTAATTACTATTGTTTACTATTAAAAATTAGTTGTAAGTTTTTTTTTTTTCCCTTAATTACTAAAAACACCAAATGTATCCACTCAAACCAAGAGGATATTTTGTAATTTACTTAATACCGCAACTCAGGCCCCCAAGATACAGGCGTAGCCTAGTTTGGGGACCACTGAATTGCTAATGACCAACCTTACCTACAATGTTACAACACTGTTCCTTAGTTATAAGTAATTATAAGGCATAATGTGAAATTTGTAACAAGTGGATTAATAAAATTATTCTTATTCTTATCAAATTAAATAATCTCTATATTGGCTGTTACATATATCCGATGTCAATTTATAATAGAATTATATTAGAATATATTTTACTACCTACAAATATAATAGTTTGCATTTGGAAAAAACGCGCTCAACTTTTTGGGAAACTCGTTAAAAATATTTTCATTTTCATATCGTAATTTTTATGTCATACAATTTATACAAATAATTTTCATTCAGTTCCTATATTAAACTATTTTTTTTATGTCCGTAAAAAAATAGCAACTTAAAAATTCATGGTTTGGAAAATAAGTACACAGTAAAAAAGCTGCAAAATTCTCAAATACTGCAGATTTTTAACACCAGTATTAAAATATTAGTTGGTGCGGCTTCATAAAAAATATTTCCATGCCAAACTAAGTTTTGCTGCAGACCAGTTTAAATAGATTTGACCTACTTTAGATAGAGGTGGGACGTTTGTATCGACAGACAGGTTTATCGATACCTACTCATCGGTGGCTGTTATCTTAACCCATCGGTATCGGTTATTACTTAGGCTTTCATATCTGTATTTTTTATCACGAAGGATTAGCTTATAACGCAGAAAAAAAATATTTTTAACATTGACTTGGTTTATTTTTTTTCTTAGGAATATACTATCGTATACTTATAAAAATACATACTAGCGATGTATTTGTTCATGATGATGAATAATTTATACAAAACAATATAATTGACACAAAATTGGGTAAACAATATCAGTTATATTTATGATACGTATTTTAAACTCATTTGCAAGCTTAATACAAAACTGCACCATCCAGAAAATGTACATATACGTACATTTACGTATAGGTAATGATGCAGTCACATTGAAATAGTTTAACATTTCCTTTGAAAAATACTCCAGTAGCCAATATATCTTGTATCTTTCTAAGAAAATAAATAAGTGCTTGTCAAGAATGCATTAGAGAACTTTTAGATACTATAAGTGTCTGCCACATACTGACTGGCATAATCTTTTGACCGAGTTTTTCTTTCTCGCTTATACAGTGTACACGTCTGTGAGAAAAGGTCAATTAGAGTAGGTTAGTGTGTTAAGAATTAGCTTTGGAAGCTATATTTGCTATGTATTTTAGGAGGAAAATCAAAGGAGTGTTTTAAAAATTCTGCATAATCGAAAGGTTTCCTTGTCACATGGGGGTTCCGCAACCAAAGGAAAATGGATGAATTTTCAGTCGCTATCAGTATGACGTTCCAACGAGTCTAATAAAAACAATCTTAACCTTAAGTCAAGATGATTCCCATCATATCTTTCTATGAAAGTCATATCCCAATATCACGCCATAGCCCTTATCTTTTACGGAGTATTTTCCTACAATCCTTCGCACCCATTCGATAATATCAGAAGGCTCATAACCGTCTTGGGATGTGATAAAAAATTTGCTCTCATCAGATAAACTGTATGTGGGTGTAATGACATAGCCACTTATACGATTTATGGGGGACTATCGATGGGTTTTGGGGAAAAGAATTGAGTTCTTATTCATGTTCATGGGTATTGAATAAAATAATAAAACTATGAGTCGAAGTCAGTATAATACGAAGGACTAAACACGGAAGATAATATACCTTTCTTTGATATTTGATGCACTAAAATATTTGAAACAAATCCTGATTCTCCTGGATGCTACGCAGTCGATGATGCTGTAGCTCTTTTAGGGGAAAAGTCTCAGTAAACAGAAAATAAAACAATTGATTCAGCTTTTAGGTCCATCTGAAAAATTTCACTACGATGGAGCAATATCGTGATTGACAAACCGGTTGAGTGATTGACTGCGCACGAATAGCGGTTTGATTCCCATGTGAAACAAAATCGGTTCGGCCTACAGGTAGGGTTTTGTTTCAATCTTCGCTGGAAATATGAATCTGAACAAAAACGAAAATATTTCTTTATGTAAATCTTTTAATGTGGGAAAATAATTATGCCTTAAAATGTAGAAATAATAAAAAAAGGTATTGAGGCAAAAGAAAAAGATATATAAAAAAATATACCAACATTATAAAGCTAAAGAGTTTTTTGTTTGCTTGGACACACAGGAACCGACTTAAATCTCAGGAACCGACCTGATTTGAAAAAAACTTTCAGTGTTAGATAGCCCATTTATTGAGGAAGGCTAGCTAATTGAACGCGTATTTGTTACAGGAAGCGGTTGAAACTGCTAACAGAAGCTAGTTATTAATATTTCTTTACGGGAACATAATAGTGTCTATGAACTAACTGTCCAAATAATAATCAACATCACCCCATCTACCGTTCAGAACATAAACCTCCAAGTAAATCACTAGAATAAATAGCACTACTATTTACCATACACTTTACATAACCATAACGTGCTCCATCCCAACATTTATAACAAGTATCTCACAATTTTTCATGTCTCATTTCATGAACGGTATAAAACATTGTGATGGAAAAATTCCACAATTGTTCTACAATTTCTATCTTAAACCTTCCTCTTGAAACCCATGTCAATTTACTTCTTACATACATTTAAATGATATTTAAATACATTAATACTGTACCTATTATTTTGAGAGTTTTGAAATCAATCGCATCATTAATGCTAACAAAATATCTACGATCAGCTTCACAGGTTATATTAAGCTATATAACATAGAAAAAATATTAAAATTAAAAACATTTCTATGTCACTATCAGTCATAGTTATTTACAACTTTATCTGGAACCTATCAACATGGCCGCTAATATCCTTCACCAAATCCAAAAAAACCTAATGAGTGTTATTACTCAAATGTTCCCGTCCTCATAATCTGTCATTTTCTGGTTTCTAAGCTTCATTAAAACGTAGAATGGCCGCCAAATCCCTTTGTGTAATACATCTACTTTTGTTAGATAATCTCGGCCGGCTGTCGACAGAAATTAATATAAGGCTCTCTTTATTAGTTCCCGTAACAACCTCACTTGCGGGGTTAATGAACCGGTACGGGAATATTTTAATTTGAACGAAGCCTATCAAAAAGTTTTTGATGACAAAACCTACGGCTTCTAACTAGAAGATTTTGCTATCGTCGGATTTAATCAGGATTTACTTCGGGTCGCTACGGATTATCACTTGATCGGCCCGAAACACTTGACTAGTTAATTAACTTTGTTACGTATTTTACTTTTAATTACAGTCACATTTCACGTGCAAGGATAATGTACCTGCTTTTAGATTTTTGTTTTACATTTCCTGTGCATATTTTGTTTTTAAAGAAACACAATAAAGTCTTTTGGCTTATTAATACCATAAGCATAGCAGAAAGATAAAAATTATATCAGCACTTGCTGGACTAGACATCTATATTAATATTATAAAGTTGAACGAGCTAATCTCAGGAACTACTGGTCCGATTTGAAAAATTGTTTCAGTGTTAAATAGCCTATTTATCGAAGAAGGCTATATACCTTTTATTCGGGTGCGCCGACTAGTTCCCACGGAACACGGGTGAAACTGCTGGCAGAAGCTATAATTATTACAATAATTGTTATATTACAGGTTTATTTTGTACTGGTATCCTGATAACTTTAACTCAGCACTCGGGTAAGAATCATTCACACTCTAATCCGATATTAATAAAAGTAAAGATTACATATTCTTTTAAGGAAAAAACTACCCTAACGTTAAAAAACAAGACTTTCGAATACTCAAACTATCATCAGCTCGTTTAAACGCCTATCGTACAGACAAATACGTAGAGAATGTTTTAAGCAGGCCACAAGTAATGCCTATTTATGAAATAAAAAATACAAAACAGGGACTTTTCAAGTAAATATTATCTCACAAAAAAGCCTGAATATTTAATCTAGAATATTGTTAAAAAGAAACCTATCTCCGCTTCTGATATTACCCAGTCTGACAATAATGAGAATGTAATCCGATACCGGATCGATTTCACGACAAAATGATAAAATTTCCCGCTGACACGACAGCCTTTGATTATGCTTGTTTCTTGATTAAGTTTTTGCTGAAAATTGGATCCATAATTCTGCTGAGTATTTTAAATTTTGATGGCTTTAATATAGGTACAGGTTTCATAATTTGGGTATAATTTTCTTCCCTCGCAATGGAAATAGATCAGTTTATATCTTAACGTATACATATAGATAATGTAATATAAGTTATTAATGAGTAAGTTAATAGAGCTCTATCGATTGGCATTCTAATTTGGTGCCCAATTGTGGTAAAGGTCACGGTAACATTTCCGAAGACAGTTGATGAAGCGAATCTATTATTAAGTAAGCAACTGGCACATTAAATAAGTAACCACGATCAGAAAAGAGGATTTTTTGAGATCATGTCTAACTTAGGAGTTATAATAATAATATGGAAGACTGTAAAATAGGAGTTTGGTATATTCCATGTTCAATGATACAGCGGCCATGGACTAGTATCGGAGAGAATAGCGTGAGTTCTAACTCTGTGTTAGATGCAGAGGGGATTAACATAAGCTGAGCATGATGATGATGACCTAACTCATTTAGTACAAGAAGATAGTGAAAGCGTAGAATGTAACTAATTGGCGAGCTTGCATCCCATTGGCAGCGACGACAGGGCTTAAGTTAACAAAGTTGCAATCACTTAGAATAATGTTAAGAGTAAGTTGTAGGAGGAAAACTAATCCGATGTAGCTGAACTCTCTGCCAGGACTCTCTGCTATATGTCAGATTTAATAGTTAAGCTCAAGTAAATCAAGTTACGGCAACTGGGGGAACACGCTGAAACTCTTAAGTGTACCAAATGCTTTTAGTATAAACTTGTTTGGTAATTCTTTTGACTCATTGGTTTGGCGACGAATGCTCGAATAAGTGTTTGAATAATTGCGTTATGATGGTTCTGTTTTAGAATGTTTGTTTTGTTTTGGTGTAAATTAGACTACTATATTTGATGTAGATAGTGAAGATTATAGTACAGGAAATAACAAAAATATTAGGATAGTGTGTAAAAAGTAAGCATAAAAAATAGGCTAGTCGCTACGTTTGATTATCTTAATTTTGTGCCACTATCAACATTTCGTAGGTCTATAATTCAGAAGAGCAGTATAAAACGTAAAGTGGAGCATAACGTTGGACTAGACGTTATGATATTCTCGTCTAAAATAACCTATCCATCTGACCTAATTCCAAGGATCTAGTACCCAATTACCATCGCCAAAAGAACTGCAAAACAATACGGAGCGAGTCTCACTTAAATTTTTAACAAGCCCTAAATCAAACAAACTCCTAACGATCTGAAAAAATCAACGTGAGAGCTCCGACGTCGGGATGAATAAAAGATGATCCACTGTCAATCCATTATTGTTCACTTGTGACTCCGGACAATAAGCATTCATCCATTATGTAGACAGACAAACAACTGGCACTCATCAACATAATCTGGAAATCAAACGACTCCAAGCCATTTTAATCCCCCTCCTTTTAATCAAGGGACGCTATTGTCAGCTAAATTGTGTGAGATGCTTAATCACGAGCCTCCATATTCGGGATTGTTCGGAAACTTTCGGATTTATAACTAAGCTCTTTGAAACTAGAAGGTTTAGATGAGAATAATGATATGAAGTCTTAAGTAGTGAGGATTGTCGCTCAGATGTGATGAAACTTTCAAGTGGAATGGATGTGTTTAAGGGTGTCTTATGTGACTTAACTGTACCTTTGATGTGCTCAGGGCTCGTAAAGTGGGGATTATCTTTTACCTGGCATATTTTTTTTTTATATGAAGGACGTATGTACCTTGATGCAGCCTTTATTTGATATATAGTGTGATAGTTAATAAACTTTATTCTTTTGTATTTTGAGTCTAGTATCTATATCTCTAACTATCTAAGAATTTCTTCATGAGATAAGGCTATTTCTATATTTGTAATGTACTGTCATAAAACTGAATAGGTATCGAAACAAAAAGAAGTCTTTCAAATAAAGCTTGCAAGTTCCACACCAACTAACGAACTAATTAACAAGGCAAGTTAAGTAATACCTCATATTAAAAAATACAGCATCTTTAAATTAACTACCGCAAGGTTTAAGTACTTCATGTAAGAGCTTTAAAGTAATTGTTTCATGATAATACTTCCTGGTGACTTTAATGTAAAATGTTCCAAAATTTACATAAAACTCACCGATCCGCTCCACAACTTGTACAAATTATTCCCCGTACTTAATTTACTTTAATAAGCTTGAAATATTTTTAATTAATTTGCCAAAGGTCTTAGCACTTTGTAAGATGGGAACTGAGAAAATTAATTCTGAATATTCGTAAGATTTCAAAGTTTCAAAATACGATGTACATCGCGCGAACTTTCACGAAGTTGATTCGGGGATATCCGAAGTCGGCCGAAGTGTACCGAATCGGAATATCGGAAAACGATGAACGTCGCGGGCCGACGCCTGAGACAAGCGATTAAGTTTTAAAAGATGGCCACGAAATGCGGGCCCGCATTGTTCTGGACCATTTGCTTGAAAAAACAAGAGGGAATTCCGAGGTGTGAACATTTTTGCTAGAAAATTATACTTTTTATTTTGAGAGAAATTACGTAAAGTGTGGGAGTCAGATCGGCGAATGAATTGAGTGCCAAAATAAATTGCCGATATTTGACGTGCAGCCCGATATTTCCTTTTATAGCAAAAATATTTTGCTTTAAATTGGAAGAGCTCTTATATTAAATGCTCTTCACGGTTGACTGATCGCAAAACGTCTTACGGGAAAATAGGGAATCTTGACAGAAATGTAATTATTTTTATTTTATATCGGAAGATCGGGGATCATTTGAATGTTATAAATTCAAATGCCAATGCCTTTCTATTCTGTTCTTTTCTTTAGATAGGCCTCTTCATTACGTAAGTTGTTATTATCAAAAAAATGTCTAGGCATTTATATTCTCCCATGTTTACAATACCATTGATCTATCCCTACTCATTGTTAGTTCTCCTATACAAGCTAACACAATCAGCTCATTAGAAGCCACTTTGTGATGAGTGATCCGGAATGTAGCAATTAGGTCAATGTGATCTGAGTCTACATTATGATCGGATGTTGTCATTGAAATACCCTAAAGTACTCGTACTTAGCACATTTGAAGTTTTGTGGAGCTTTATACAAATCCTTAGGAGAGGTTTTTTGAACTAGAAGGAATACTACCTATTCTTTGCTCTTCTTTATGTTAATCGATTTACCGATTCGATAATATGCTATCAAATCTTCACGATAATCTAAAGCCAAGATGTCATAATAACAAATGACAATCTTTTACGATTATTTGTCTAGCACAAAATCGTAGTCAGGCCCTGAATATGTTTATATCGCTCTAGAGAAAACCACAATCATTTGTCGAACTAAACATAAAAATCTGGCCTTAAAAATTGAGTGAGCTATCAAGATGCAATAACAGACAAACTGGCTCGTAAAACTAGACATTGCGAAGTACAGGCAGTTTGTTACAAGCGACAGATCCGAACTATCGTATCTGCGCCCTTTGGCCCTGACTATGTGTGAACGGCAAATAGCTGGTAATACGAGAACAGAGAAAGGGTGGGCCCCGGCCATTTGATAAAAGGCAGTTTTTATGAACGCCAGTGTAACGCCTTAGATAGACCACCAGCGCGTGTACACTTGATTTACGCGGAATGGGAGGTTTCTTTTGTGTAAATTGTAAATTGAACTTTTTTTGGGCAATCTTTTTTTTTAAATAAAAATCATTTTGCAGAATATCAATTGCTTTATAAGAGTGGAATGCATACAAGTACCTACCATTATTTTTTTCGATTCAAAACAAGCTTTTCTGAATATAGTAGAAAAAAATAAATCCCCCGAAACATCATTTATAGAAAACCCTTAACCGTTTAGCAAATCCATCCAAAATCCCAAATCCTAACTACTAAAACATGTATATTACATTTCATCCTTACTATTTCATTTCTGGCCTTATTCAGTCCACGAACAAGCTCCTTGACAAATAATAGTTGTGTTTATTCGGGCGGCGACTTCATACGCTGGTGACGCGTGACGAATGTCGGCTTTAAGCGGAAAAATCGCTGCTGTCGCTAACATTTTTTATGAAAATACTGCCATAAGGAAAGCCGAGGTTGGCTGCGCTTAGTATAGTTCGCTTTATGTGGCTGTAACGCGCGTTATTTATGAACGACATGTGTTCTAAGTAAACACATTTGATTCCGCAAACGGAATAAGATGATAATACGCCTGTAGTTTGCTTTATTATTTTGCGGCGAATAATTTACCTATAATATTAATACCTTGTCCTAAATCTCTCCTATCATAAAGCCTACAAACTTGTGTTCCATCACGTACATTTTTTATCGTTTCGGTATCCCGCTAAGACAGGGATGATCCTTAATTACAAAAATTCAATTTTCATGCAAAACAGTGGACGAGCTCAAGTGATTAAAAAATATCCTACGGTGAGGCCGATGCGATGGCCGAAGAAAGTTTAAGAGTACTTTATAAAATTTGATTACTGAAGTTGCAAATATGGTAAATGAATGATTACGGGAATGATGTTTTAGGCAGAAAGTCATCATCTCGAGTCATAATTTTGCTTTTAGGTAAATACCTTTTGCAGTATCTGCATTCATAAACCGTGGATATCATGATGATTCCCGACTATTTAAAATATGTCCAACATATCAAAGACGTTTAGAAAAAAATACACAATGACATGAATGATCGCAATAGACATCTTGATAAAATGTTATGGAGAGAAAACCCAACCATTTTGTAGATCTAATTAGTGAAAAAGATAAATAGGTTTGTGTAGCATGTAGGCGGAACCGCGGCCGCCAGTAGCGATGGCAGCTATCTGCCTGACGACACCACCGTCCGTCAGGCCGGCCGACACTGACAGGCGATCGCTCTCCCCGCATCAGGCTCATCGAATATTCTAGAACACTACACTTAGCCTTGGAGATCGTAAGTTAGGGTTAGGAAAATAGGCAGTTTGTTTTTCTAGGACGAAGGGGATTGGATTTGGAGGTCCTGGTAGTTAGTTAAACAAAGCTTTCTTGATTATATTTTTTGTGAATATTTGATTTTAGAATTTTTAATTGAATATTATAATGGAAGTATTGGTTAAAATAAACGGGTTATTACATAACTTAACTTAGCCGAGGGCAAAAAAAATACTTACAGATTGATCATTATTTTCCCAATTCTATTTAGGCTCGGTAGGTATTGATTTGAGTATTTTTCTTCCATACATCACAACATATAAGACAAGGATCTGTATTTATTATTATTTTTCGAAATTTTCATTCACATTACACAGTAGATTTATAATATTTTCAGCAAACCAGCCTAACAAATATGAAGGAGCAACATCGCCGCTCCGTAGACTTCCTAAAATATAGCAGCCATCTATTTAGGGATAGTGTCGCCGGTGACGCTACTCAAATGTATAGCATTGCCTATCACGACTCATGTGGTGAAAATCTCAAGTGTGCTGGAACTGATATTTATGAGAATGATAACATGCCTCGCAGCCCGCGAGAGGTGAGTTGCGGGGGTGAGATACGCGATAATTATTGCCAAAAACGGGAGCTTGGAAAATATTATTTAAGGAGATTCATAATTATGACCAAACTACTCATTGTTTTTACGTAATATAAAATTATTTGATTTTAATCTGTGCCAATTGGTACATTATACTATTAAGTTAGTAAAGGGGTTGTAATCACCTTGGTAAAATAAAATATAATCACTACACTATTAATGTCTATAAAGCAATAAAAGAGGTCATTTGACAATGATTTGACCTTATTTAAATAAGGAGAATAATTACCTTTAACAAAACCGATATAAAATGAATAAGGTAAAAATAATCCTCCAGTCCACTGTTCCTAAAAAGAAGCTCATATGTGAATAAGTTAGATTGGTGTAAGTGGAACATTCGAGAACGGTATCAATCCATCTGAGAGTCAGCCGACCAGCCTCCTCTGACAGGTGATCACTCTCCACAGCTCTGTCGGTCATAAGATACGGCTTGTGTTTAAACGTCACCCAAAAAAGTACCTATTTTACTACCAAAAAATTCGAAACTGTCACCAAAATGGATAAATGGTCACCAAATAACGTTTCCTAAAATATTATGAATTGAACCCATATTTTCGCATTATTGACAGCAATAAAAATATATGGACGTCTTTAAAATACACTTGAGACCAAATATTGTATATTGTCACCAGTTAGGTGTTACCAATTATGTTATATCATGAGTCCTAATTTGGTAATTTTTGGGTGGCTAAAAAAACCAACGAGCACTAAAATATTTCCTGAGTACCAATTAATATACTGGGGTTCCCAAATGTATGTCACTTATTTATTATTATATGAAGTTCACTAAATATACTGGGGTTCCCAAAGAAACGTTATTTGTTTACGATGGGCGTATCTATGCTGAGAGCCTGCAACGCAGAGCAGAGCAGATTTTGTAAAGTTTGGAACGTCATTGTGGTATATTCAGGTTGATTGTGAACTTTCAGTTTTTTGCAGCAGGCATGATTTCTGTCACGGCTCCGGCGCTGCGGGGCTCCGGCGGTCCCACGCGAGTTTATCGTCGCAGATAGGTTTAACGC
>NWSH02000006.1:10878194-10893638 GCA_002382865.2 Heliothis virescens | reverse complement strand
AAATTGCCTAAATCGTTCTTGCTACCGGATTTAAAAAGTGGTATAACCTTACTGTATTTCATAAGTTCTGGAAATGTACCTAAGTCAATGCACTCATTAAAAATACTTGCTAAATAAGGTGCTATGTCGTCAATAATACAGTTTAAGACTTTTACAGAGATACCCCATAAGTCACCTGTCTTTTTTGAATTTAATGACTTATAGGTTCTTATTATATCATGAGGTGTAACGTAACTAAAGGCAAACGTGGCTTCACATTGACTAACACTACTACGTAAAAGTTTTTCGGCGTTTGTGGTAGAGGAGCCTAAACCGCTAGTGGTCTTTATTGGAATATTAGAAAAAAAGGTATTAAATTCACGAGCTACATCTGAATCTTTCTCATATACTTGATCATTATTTACTATTTTATACCGAGATTCACGTTGTTTATTTTTTCCGGTCTCGCTATTTATAACATTCCACGTAGCTTTAATTACATTATTACTGTTTTTAATTTTATCACTAAAATATTTTGATTTTGCCGCATGACAGACTTTTTTAAATAATTTAGAATAATTTCTAACAAATTTAATAAAGTTTTCATCAAAATTGTAATTTTTAATTTCGTATCAAATTGTCACTACGAAACTTCTGAGTGACTTTTAAGATCAAAGGGTGTTAAATATAAGGTTTTGTATATGTATTTTGTTTATTCTGTGGGTCTTGTTATTGGAACGAATGGGCATAATTTTGGTCTAAAATAAATAAATAAATAAATAAAACGCCATTTTATTAAAGTAAAATAAATATATTATTTTATCGATGCTATTCTGGAGACTCCAAAATATTTGCATGTCCTTATTTTTTTCAATTTAGTTTAAGACAACGAAAATCTATTTTTGAAAACTATTGACCAAGTTATATGTAAATATAAACGGTATAACCGTAAGTATTTATATTACCTCCGTTATGACACAATTAAACCGTAATATTAAGACCAGCGCTTTTTTTCCAAAAACCACCTTAATTTACAAGCATGAGCCGACATTATCTGATGTCATAAATCACAGTGACGCTATGACATAACACCTTGGCTCGTCTACACTTTTGTATACGTTTGTAAGAAAAGTAATCTCAGTGGGTCGCGGTTTTAGTTGACTTAGGATAAAGATTCGAGTGTGCTGGCTTTTCAGATAAATGTGATGCTTTTAAGGTAGTGGATATTTTTACACAGATATACATTTGAGCTCAGACAGCTACGCAGGACATAATTATAGCGCACACACATTTGCGCTGACACCGGTGCACTCCCTATTTCCTTTCATAGCCCGATGAGGCGAAAAATCGGACACAACCGAAAAAAGATCACGCGCAGGAAGGTGTATCAAATATATAAGACTTATATCTGACACGTGACTGTATTTTAACATCAACGGTAATTTTAGACTATCCTGATTTAACGTTTCTATAAATAGGTATGTACCTAAATACACATTAACATGGTTTCTCAAGCCCACAGAACTTTCTCGCAAATAAATTGGTTGTAGTTAATTATATGACTTCAACAAAATAATTGGGCTAGACCCAAGACTTAATTACCAATTCGGGTCGCGATATTTAATTAATTTCGCACGAGCCCGGAGGTTATCAAGTTGGTTACTCAAACAAGAAGTTGCGGTTTCAAGAACAGGAAAGGACCAATTTTGCATACTACGAAGAAGCATTTAATACATTATCGTGACTTAATGAGGTTCATAATTACTTGGGTGCATAATTTAAATACATAAATCTTCACAAAATCACTCGTTGAAATTGTCAATCAATATTAAAAAAAATGTATGGTCACCTTTTGTTTGAATAAGGCCTTTTTGCAAAATATTTATTGCGGTGTTTCTTTTCGTGGTAAATCTCAAATGACTCTATAGATGCAGGTTGAGAGGGTATCAGACTCTTACTAACTGACCACCATGTTCCTTCTGAAGCCCTTTGTGTACCTGGGCCGCGATAACTCTTTCGAACAATCCCGTAGGTTTGGGGATACTATAAACCTAAGTATAACATTATAGACACCGTGTAATATACATTTATACATGCATATAATATAATATAACATTTATGCAACGTATTCCGTATGATAACGAAGGCTTAGTGCTACGAGACAGAGCTCAGCCAGACGTCAGCTAGAAGCGATAGTCAGTGCTGACGTCAGCGAGAGAATGGAGCTTAGTGGAACTGGAATGCTGAGTCTTCATAGAACAAGAAAATGTATTGTATTATCTACGAGATAATATTATGAAACAAAGTTGTCGGTTGATCCGTGGTTTAACTGAAAAAATAACTGAATGGCTTTTCATCTGATTTATAATAATAGATATAGGGAATTTGAGGAAGGTTTAGGTTTATGATTGACTAGCTTCCACCAGTAGTTTCACCTGCGTCCCATAGGATTACGCACTGGACTCAAAATTAGTTTATAGTCTTCCTTGATAAATGGGCTATCTAATTCTGATTGTTCTTGAGATCTGAGCGTTCAAACAAAAAGAAACAAACAAACCGTTTTTTTAAGAGAGTATAGTATTATACCCATGTAGTGCGGGGTCAACTCGTTAATTTGTTTCAGAAATGTTAAAGTAATGAAACGAACTAAAAATAACGATCAAAAATATTTTTGTACGTTACAAAAACTTCTACAATTTTCGTTTCCCAATAACATGTAACTGGCTAATAAACATCGAAACAGAAGTTCACAATCGTTTTCACACCACGCACAAACAGTAATGAAGAAATTAATAGCTATATCAACTGTTCGTGAAATTAAACTTGGTTGTTCAAGCGGCAACGCGGAATTTTCGCTCGCCATTAAAAATTTTGCTTCAATTGATGTAATGGCCGTTGTCAGCCACATAATAAATTCACACCCATACAGAGTTATCACCGAAATAAATGCAATTTTTCGTTCAATAATATGCAAATTATAGAATAATACGGATTTTGCAACTGCTCGATATTACCCCTTTATGAAGATTCTTCCTGTTATTGTACGAACGTAAAATATATTTTTTAATATTGGGTGGTGGTTCGTTATTTTAAATGCGTGCTCATTAATTTTATAGTCCGTATTTTCAAGGAGAATTTTTGTAGAAAAAATACAATAAATATTATTTTCGGTTCATTACATAGCCTTTACGACTTACATGGTTTCCTAAATAAAAATTTTTATAATAAAGGTGACGAGACGTTTCCACGCCTACCACTGTTCCTATTGTTGTCTCCACATATTCTTGCGCCATATATTTACTGGCAGTTAGTAACACATCATAAATTCTGAGTGTAATCGAGTCGGTACAGTCAGCCCATTGAGCAATGAGCGAGCACGTCAAGATTACCTGCCGTTAATTATAGCGAGGGAGCGTCTCAGTGATCGCTGCGTCTTTTGTTTAGTACCGATAATGGAGACAGACTTCCGATCTTGAGACAATGGCTTAAGATGTAGGAATTTATGTGGATTGAACCGTGATCGAAAGAAGTGGATGTTAAATCTGTGCACAGTTGCGAATATTTTGCGTGGCATTTGATTTTTGATAGATAACAATTTTTTGCGGTTTCAGTCACATTCTTAACCAGATTCTCAGATGTCAGAGAAAATATAGCGCTTGTCACCCTGTTATAATGTACAGACAACAGCAGGTCAATGTATATGAATCTGTCAAATTTTACTAATGGAAATTTAACCTTCCGCTATTGTGATAAGATAAGACTTTGATTTTTATATGTATAGAAGATAAAATTCTATTTATTTGACTCCTGTCCAGTCTTAACAAAACTGACGATGAAAGAAAATAATTTTTATAATAGCTCCCCGTTCAGTTTCAACCCTGTTTCACCATTGTCATCAATGCGGTACATTATACCGCCCGCGGTTTGCGGTATTTTTACCGAAGCAAAAGCCGGTATTTTACATTGAGTTTGCAGTTATTTGATTTGTCTTATAGGTCTGTGGGTTTGCGGTGGCAGGATATCAGGGACTAAATCCCGAGATTTTATATGTTTGTGTATGCTTCTGATAATACTTTATATTTTGAGGGTATTTGATACAAATTATTTTTTTTGTTAAAGTACTTGCTATGTATTAAGGTTTTTGACGAAATCTGAAAAAAACCCTTGTTCCCAGTGAGTAAGCTTATATTTTTCAGCAATGACGTTTAGGTTAACTAATCATTCTGTGTTACTTTTCTCTCCGAATGTTTTTGTTATCTATTTATTTCGATTATGTTACTGACGCAGTATCCACTGCAGTATCGGTCGCCATCACTTAAACGTGGTATCTCTATACCCGCCTGCGGTTACCAATGGTCTATCTGTTTGTATCTGATACTGGTTTTGATATGACTTGCCGCTTTTGAGGGTTAGGTTAGTGTCGAGTGTCGAGTTTTGAAATTGGAGATTTTCATACGTATTGAAGAGATTGGTTAACCTTTTTTATTTCATTTCAGAATAAGGTAGGTTTGAAGGTTTCGATAACGTCGACATTTGTGTTCAAAATGTAACGGATTTGTGAAAATCCGAAAGGATAATTATTCCCGTTCCATTTTTGGCCGTGGAGACCAGTCGATGACCCCCTGGTTAAACTGACACTGTCTATCTTAATCCTTTTGCAATTCAGTGGATGGTAAATAATTCAACCCTATTTTCATAGGAAAAAAACCATGATCAAAAACATTTGAAGATAACTGTACAACATTAATTACAATATTGTTATATATAAAATGGGTTTTACCCAAGGGTTTACTAAGGTGTTCCTATAATAATAAGCCCACATTTACACCAGTCTCCACCATGCTGGCCCATGTCATGTAACGTTTACCCATCAAACGCATGTACTTTGGGCTTTTACATAGAAATACCCAATTACTTGGAATATAACAACATACTTCTGAATATGTTTCGCGAATAATGAATAGGCGGGGTGGCTGTCATTAAATACCTTACAAGATGTCATAGGTTACCGTACCCCACAAATAATAAAGATAATTTTTAGTTATAAGAACAAATCGATATATTCAATCCACTATTAGGTAGTTAAGGAAATCAATAATTAAAAATTATAGTAGACACTAAGGCCTAAGGTATAATTAGGTAACAAGAAAAAAGTAGTTAAGTAATGAAAACCTTGCTTTCCAAACTAAAAATATAATTGAAGACCATCGATGACGTAAATATTTGATTTCTATAAAATGAAGCTCTAGCTTATACTATCGACACGCAGCACCTTCTTTTCTTCTAAATACAACACGTTGTGTCCACCAGGGCCTATAACGCTACTATTTTATAATAAACAATATAAACCTTTTGAAAAATGTGAGTATCATCTGACAACTCTTTGACCTACGTGATCCTCACATTATATTGAAATTATTTTGTACAAGATACCTAGTTATTTTAAAAGAGTGTCCATGGAGTTTCTTGTCGGTTTTTCTCCATGAGACCAACTCCTTGGAACCGTGCAACTAGCTTGACTTTTCATAAGAACCTGGTCTACTTGAAATATTTTTTTTTTACTTTTGACTTTTAAATACCTTGCGTCATAAAAGGGATAGCAAAATAAAAATCGAAATACTATTTTCCCAGTAATTTTAAAACTAAACACACAAACTCCTTCGCACTCAACTTTGATATCAAACGTAAAGAGAATCCACCTTCGTAACACAAACTAGCTCCAACAAACTAATCATATGAGAATTAGTAATTAACTAAGTACGGTTAATTAAGATAATTATGTGTACATAGCTAATTAGGGCGAGAATGTAATTGCACGTATCTTAAGGTAGTGGGTGGAAGATATTAGAGATGAGAATTAAAATAAATGGAGCTGTAATTATATTTATTTCGTAATATTAGGTAATAATGTATGAAATGTCTACAGTTTCATAATTTTGTTGTTAGGGTTAGTTTTGCCTACCTAATTGCTTGAAAGCTCAGCTTTCTTAAGTATAACTACCTATATTTTTCTTTCTTTTAGTACAGACGACAGCAGGTAAACCTACCCGAATCTGTCAAATTTTACTAATCGAACGTTAACCTTCAGCTATTGTGAAAATCTATTGAAGAAATTTGACAGATTGCGGTAACTTGATGTGCTGTCGTCTGTACATTCCTGTCTTCTCATAGAATAATCATAGTTCTTTACTAATATTATAACCATGAAAGTAATTCTGTATGTATTTCAATGGAATAATTTGGTACACAGATAGTTTAGAACCTGAGAAAGGCCATAAGCTGCTTTTTTATCCAGGTGCGAGAAATAGTTCCTTTGGAATGCGAGGGGAACCGTGGCTAGTATTCCCTTCATTCATAACCTTCAGATAGTATTCTATCTTTTACGTGATCATCACTTATTTTTACAATTATCAATTTTTCAGTAACCAGTTCTAAAAATATACATAAAAATATATTGTTGTATATTTCGGAAGGTTGGATTGTATACAATAAACAATAACGAGGGAAATTTTATCAAAAGATTATTTTTAATTAGATTTGTGGTCAAACAACCCTTTGATAAGGGTACAGAGGTAACTCAGGAAATTCTCATCAGGGGGCTGTTTGCTCCCGTGATTGATTGTGGCCGAGTTATTGATTATTTAAAAAAATATAGAACAGCTATTGATTACATCACCTAGATTTTGATTGGATTCAAATATTAATTCAATATCTGCATAATTTGTTTTATTGATTTTTTTAGCGTATTTTTGAAACTACTATGCTACGTATTTGAATATGTTGTGTTTATTATTATTAATTTAAGATATTCTTATACTTGTATGTATGTATGCGTTTTCAATTACGCAATTAAATGTTAAAAAAAAAAAAAAAATGTCATTCAAGTAATTCTTTCAACTGCCACCTTTTATCGGCCCTCATTGATAAAAATGATTTCAATAGCCATCATCAATGTTTGACTGCATGGAATATACAATTAGAAATATTAATATGAACACAAATTAGTGATACCTAAACATAAACTGAAACCCATCCCTCGCCCTTTTCATGCCAATTTGCTTCTCATATTCCTGCCATACATTTCATATCGTACCCTTATTACAGCCAATCAAATAACAGGACTTGATGACGTAACGAGTCCTTACGCCTAATCCAATACAACGGGCCGATCCAACATGGCGGCCGTAACCACATCAATTGTTCATTCGGACGGTGCTCCTAAACAAATTAATACCTAATTGCTTCAGTACTCGAGGAGCCGGCTTCAATGGAACCCAATTATACCAACATCCACACCAATAGGGCACTCTCAAAAGAAACCGGAGATTTCAAAATGTATTTTTCTTTGATTAAATCGAGTAGGTACTTCGGCCAGCCTGATTTTGTTAGCGTTAAGTGTACGGAACCAGCTTGTTAATGTTGCGTAATGCAATTAACTGGTCGGATTAAATTAGTTTTGTGAAGCGGAATTGTACACGGAATTACGTTTCAATACCGACTATTGGTGGAAGTGTGAAAAACCTTTTCCTTGTGTACTAAGAAAATGTGCCACCTTAAGAAATTTATAAAATTACGTCAAGGAAAATTACATTTAATGTCTTTATCGGTATAAAAATAGTCTCTTTGCCCACTGCAGTACTGATAAAATTAATTAAATACTGTAATAGCACCCACCTGAGTTTGTACCACGACCTAAAAGCACTTCTCCATATATCATAAGTTAAACGTTCGCAAATATCCAGAACACGAAGATAAATTACTAAAGGAATGTTCCACGTACAAGTTGCACATGCGAGAACGTGCGGCTTCTTCGTACTTAGTACAAGCTCCCAACATATTAACGATTTATTAACTCGACCGCCAAACTTCGCCAGTATTGAACTGGTATTAACTTGGAGCACTTAAACATCCGGAGGCGCCATGAGCACTTGTATCATAGTAGAAGCGAGGAAATAGGCAAACACACAATCGCACTGTGTGCGGTTTGTATGTGTGCGTCGCTCACGTACACGTAAACAATAGTCCCAACTGGTGCATCGAGAAACAGGTTGAGATTTTGTTTGTGTGTGTGTGCGACCCATAGATACTACGGTGCACAATTACAAACAGTATGAGGCATACATGTATGACTGGTGGTATTGTACTTTTTAGCAGTGGGGAAGGCATGTCGATTGCCCAGTTGTGTCCAGTTGGTTATACGCTCTAAGAACCTTAACATGAATGTCCGTTGAGTCCCCAAGCTTTGCTCGGAAATAGTTATTTATTTGTGTATCACAGTTTGTGGGTCTGAACTAATAGGTGCTGATAGACTGTGGGTAAGTTTAGCGCTAAATGTGTTATTCAACGTGTTTCCTGTAATTGATGATGGCCTCCTAGCCGATTATCGGCCACGGCGGCTGTTCTCATATAAGGAGATCAGCCAGCTGCGCAGGACATATTATAGTGCACAAGCATTTGCGCAGATACAGGTGCACTCCCTATTCCCTCACTCTCATAACCCGATGGGACGGCAATCCGACACGACCGGTGAGAGATCAGGCGCAGGACCGACATTAACGTGCTCTCCGATGCACGGGTGTATCAATCACCAACTTCCAACTCCGGGCTGCTTTGTGAAAGTTTCTAAAACCCACAAAGCGATTTCGGCCCGTCCCGGGAATCGAACCCGAGACCTCGTGCTCAGCAGTCGGCTATGCGACAACTAGACCANCGTCCCGGGAATCGAACCCGAGACCTCGTGATCAGCAGTCGGCTATGCGACAACTAGACCAACGAGGCAGTTCCTGTAATTATTACTGGTCTGAAGCTCATTTTAGATATTATTTTAGTTCAATGTTAACTACAGATGTTGCGTATTTAGGAATAGTAATAGATATAAGATATGAAATATTTTATGATTATGTGACAATTTGTATATTACCCAGAAGAATATTAAATGTGTATAAAAATCTCTTACTGTGACAATAGTTTGCTTCTCAGATAGGTAGTTTGCAAAACAGACAAGAACGATGATGTCTTAGGCTCAATAAACGATCCAATACACCAATCTAAGATCAACGTTTCACCAGCATCCCGTGGGAACTATTCCGTGTATTCAGCAAAAAAATAATCTATAACTTTCCTTTCACAGATTTTTCAAATCAGCCCGACAAACTCTTTACTTCTTTAGCTTTATAATATTAGTATAGATGCGGATAAGGCATTCTCAAATTGTACACGTCCAATTCCTGAACTCGAAATTGTACTCAAACAAGAACAATTTTGAAATGTTACTCAAATAAAACGGGTTTGGCAACATTTGGTGTTTGTAGCTAATCTCCGTCCGATTGCTACTTTATTGGTGTTTAATACAAACGTTTTAATTTCGCTAGAATTTCAATTTTGATTGATTCCGTCTTTATTGAAATTATATTTCAATCGCGTTGTGATTTGATGGGTGAACTGCATTAGAACATATCTCAGATATTAGTACTAGATTTATATCTGTATCTTTAGTAATATTATAAAACTGAGCTGAACAGTTTGTTTGTTTGAACAATTGCTTGGTCATGTTTATTTGATAAAACTAATTGAAGTAATATTTAATAGTACGATAATACTAGTTTTATGCCCGCGACTTCTTCCATCTTGAACTTCATTGGTCCAGCTATTGTAGAGTTATAAGTAAGTATTATATAAAACACGTTGTTTTATATTGTTCAGATTAGTTACCTATTGGAAATTACTTAATGGCTACTCGTAGAATCAGACAATTAATTGCATGACAAAGCCAAACCATTAGCCCATAAGTTTCACAGACAAACAGCTTTCCGTTCGACCTTATGGCTAAGAAATAGTTCTGACTTTAATAATGACGTTACCGATCGGGTTAGTCTATTAATGACCGTTATTAGGACGATCCAGTTTATCACTTTGTAACTCCAAAGTTCGGTAACTTTAGATATCATAATTACTTTGATGACCTTTCGCGTATTTTGGGGAAAACGCCCAGTTGTGAGGGGTTAGCGGTGTGAGATGAATATAGATTGCTGTCAATCTATTTAAATTGCTAAAGAAATCTGATGAGATTTTACTTTGTAGGAAAAGTTTGGTTTTTGAGAGCTTTAGAACAATTTGTTATAATTTTAACTGTGATGTACCAGCTTCATTGCTAGGTTAAGACCATCAACTTCATTCAAGGTGGTTTAAACGTAGCACTAACACCAGTACTTTTAAAAACCATGTTCCTTAATAAGGTGGCCATTGTTCAATTTGTTAGCCTGCCCACGTTACTTGTTAGCTACCTATGAATTCTTCCATACTATGTTATTTTCACATCTGTGAACTATTGATTAGTGCAGGTTGACGTGACAGGGTTTTTGGACCGGTATTATGTTATAAGATTTTAGTAATTTTTACAAGAGATTCCCGACTGTCACCTTTTTTTTTAACGATGGGAAATCATCAGTAGGTATGACCCCTCCCGGTGTGGGTGATAGCGTGAGGGAGTGTCAGACTTTTACTGAATAAAACCCACCGTGTTCCTTCGGGAGCCCTTTTTGCGCCAGGGCCGCGGTAACTCTTTCGAACAACCCGCAGCCCCGACAGGCCCCGAGTGTCACCTAAGTACGAGTAGTTATCGGCAGTCATTGTAACAATTCCACGTCATAAACCATCAGGCGAATTTGAGAAAATTCAGCAACTAGAGCTTATAACATCATCAAATCTGCAATCCAAATGCTAAGAATAATAAGGACCCTCAAACTGTATTCCCAGTTCACCCTTGTGAACCCTTTAAGATAAAACCTCTGTGACAAAAAAGATTTGTGTTCACTTCAGGATACGAATGGAGCTAAACCTTTTTCCACGAAACACCTAATCCGTCAAAGACGAGTACCTTGACCCGAGCACTTGAGGGGGATAATTAAAGTAGTAGAATGTATCTCAAGTAAGATTACCTCATAAACGCTTCGGCGTAGTACTAATGTTATAAAGCTGAAGAATTTGTTTGCTTGAACATGGTAATCTCAGAAATTTAAGTGTTACATACAATATTTATTTTACGAAGTAGGCTATAAACTGCGTTTTTTTCCTTGAGCATGAAGATGTTCTGATATGATGGAGTGACACTGCTGGTAGAAGCTAGTTTAGCAATAGGCATTGCTAGGTTGAAAGTTTCAGTAAAATAAACGACATAACGTAAACAGGAACGCACAATTATTCTCTTTACTTCAAAACATAGATAAAGTCTAGCTGTCGAGTACAGATATTATATAGTAGAATCAAGAAATTATATTAATATGTCTATTGAATAATATACCTGACCAATATGGTACAAAACGTGACCGCAAACCACATAGGGTCTGAATTTACACCTGATCCGTGCCCAACTTACACACACAAAAATTTCATCAATATCGATCCAGCCGTTTAGGACGAGTTCAATGACATACACCTTATACACCCAGACACCTAAATGAGAATAATTATTAATATAACAATGTTTGTCCTTTTAGCAGACATAATGAACCCTTTTAAGAGATTACATTTTGAGGTCAAAGAAATGTCCTTATAGAAGTACATACTTACAATATGTTTAGTGCGTATATAGTTACAATATTTTCCCCCTCGCCATTCTTGTATGAGCGAGCGGAGCGTAACGACTTCCATTCATGTCAATTACCTATCAGGTTAACTTAATGTGCGAGTAATGTTACAAAGGGAGCGAACAAACAGCTGAAATGTCGGATAAAAGTCCTTTGATGCTATATTTTTAATGGTCTTGATACAGGCTGTACGGAAAATCACTCCTTCCAATATACATAGTCTGTAAATCGATACCAAAATGCATCGAAAACAATAGATACCTAATTTGCTTTCAGCCTTGAAAGTAAATAAGTTTAAAAAAAAATAAACATCATAGAGCCTACTAATACTACTACTATTACTAGATATTACTTCCGAAGAAAATAAACGATTAAAATCCTTATTCAAACAAAATTAAATTTTAATTTAATAGTTCGTTAATTGTATAACTGTCGCTGTACTTTATCAAGTCTCGGTTGGCTATTTATTTACAACGAAACACGAGGCAACTGCTGACAAATTAAGTTAGTTAACTTTGAATTAAGTTTGGCGATTAATTAGCGTCGACGGTGAAAAATATACCGGCAGCGGAACAACGGCCGCTTATTTTATTCACGGATATTTATTGCTTGGTATAAGTTTTCTGACAAAATATCACTTAATTAACTTCGTTTAGAGTATTTTAAAATTAAAATTAAGGTTTTTAAAATTTACTACAACTTACCGACAGAATCCGTACATCGAAACAACACTGAAACTCCGAGTACAAGCAACTGAGCCCACTTCATCACAAAGTTCTTCAACCAACTCATCTTCACAAATACAAAACAACTGAAAAACCAACTAAATTCAAAAAACGTTCCAAATTCTAGAACGGCGCATTTTTCAAAAAGTTTTCGTAATTCGAACGCGGGAGCGGTGGCGGGTACAACGCTCGCTCGGGTTTTATTCGGAGCGGCGATCTAGGGGCAACTGTTCTGACGGGGCCGGCTGAACGGAGGCTGTGTGCTCGTCACGGCGCATGCGCGACTCTTTCTTCCCTTTTCAGAAAGCGGTGTTTCTAGTTTGAATTATACTGTATTTCCTTTTGACGTTACGCTCGATGCGCCTTTGACTTGGTGCATTCCTTCAAAGGCCGGTGGTTCTACGGTATGGAACAAAAGGTTTTCGGTGTTCCGTAGGGACGTGTCCCCTGGCCCGTCTAATTGTTGTCTTGTTTTGTGAACGTTTCAGATGGAGAAACAATTGTATCCAATATACCGGGGCTTGCATAATAGAAACGTATAGAAATAATATTGTAGAATATTTGCTAAATTAAATGTACTGAAGGAACGTGTTTCTGTAGAGTACAAGTTGTATCAAGAGGAGGGTTAATTAATTAACTGTTAGTATCTTAGTGCGCCAGTAAATTGAAGACATTTTGGCGTACGATACTGAAACTTGGTCTGCATTAAGAGAAATTCACATCTGAGTTTGAATTTACACGTCAATTAACTTTGCATTTCTGAAATTAGACATTTGAAACGTCACCAATGCTTAGCCTTTGTCACTGATTGATTGATTGATCCCTATGAACAAATGCGCATGGACTCATATCTAACTTCAGAATTGTAAAGTTAATTGGTATTGAGTATACTCGTTCGTAAGATTAGCTTTACAACTGTACAGATTAGGAGCTATTTACAACTGTTATAGTACGTGACGTTACTATGCCACGTGTCGTGTAACTCTGAAGAGTATTATGTTAAAATATTACAACGGTACCAGTTTTTGGTAGATAGTAAACTAAATACTACCCGTTACTTGTTCCTTATAATTTGAAGAGTTTCACTTGATTATTTGTTTGTTTCCGTTATACACATATTCCAATTTAATTCAAATGTTTCCGTATTTTCTTTTGTTTCCTTTTAACTAAGAAAGAAGTCGGAACTTATTTTATTACTCAAAGAATTGTTCTTTTGATTACTTTTCTCGTATATTCTGTACTGAAAAAGGAATTCCGTAACTCGATTATATGGGAGGAAATTATGTATTAATATCAGCTCAGCAATATATTAACTGTCTCCACTCCAGATGTCGCCTCTGTGATTGCTTCAGCTCATAAAAATAAGAATACTAACATTATAGACGTTTTAATTTCCGCTGACTGACTATTTGTTTGTCAATATTGGATTTTTTAGCTATTTTTTCTTCTTGGTTATACAAGAGTTGAATAACTCGGCCTGACTTTGTGTATAGTATTCTTTTCTTAAATGCTTTGAAACCATTGATAATTTTTATTTTAACTCTATGAAATGCAGTAAATAATTTTATAAATTGAGCAGAACTGACTTTGCAGGTACTAAAACAATCGGGGCTGTAGGATTATTAGAAAGAGTTACCGCGGTCCTGGTACACAAAGGGCTCCAGCAGAAACATGGGTAAGTTTTAGTCAGTGAGAAGAGAGAGCACACATTGCATATTTCCTACACAAAAAAATATATTATCTACCTAGCTTTAGCCCTCCTGTTAGGGTCGGCTTTCAATCTAACCGAGGAAAAAAGGTACACAAACTATCTGAAAAACACTTTTCTCAACCATGTAAAATTATACAGTACTAACAAAATAAAATTAATGTATTCCAAGTTGAAAAATAAATAAAAAATACTACCTATACGTACGTGGGTTACTCGTAAAAGCTCCGTACAATGGTCCCTCGCCCTCGCATTACCATAAATCACAATAGCTGTATATATTGAATCTATCGGAACTAGCGTTTGCTAAACATTAGCTGTTTCACGGGAACACAAATACCATCAATCAATGGCGTATTACTCCGCGTATTTGGCGTACCGTATGTAAAATTTGTTTGTGTGTCTGTAAGACTTTAAGGGTAATTCGGTATTGTAATCCGTTCCGACTACTTTTTATACGAACGATCAAGCAATGTAAACGTTAATTGTATTTTAGTTAGAAGGCAATATAACAATAAGAGCAATGTGTGTATGTATGGTGGTTAACACGAGAAAACTATCATCAATCAGCGACGTTTCTTGTTGAGGGGAAATTATTAGGTAATCATAATAATGGTAACAGCGCATCGTAAACATTAACAGATTTATCAATCAGTTGCGTAGTCTTAATTTAATACGTTTACACAATATTTATGAAAAAAAACTAAAACTCTATTATTGTGAGAAATTGAGCTAGACTTTAGTTATAATAAATCGTTTCAAATTTTTAGGTATACAGCAAGATATTCCCACACAAAACTTAACATCAATCTACGCAATATTACAAGCTAAATAACTGTCGTGGGTAGTAAATAAAGAATTGACGAATGAAGCCAATAACTCATTGATCAATTGATCATTTATGGGGCTAGGTATTCGATTTTATAATAAACTTCCTCAGTCGTTTTTAGAAATGCCATTTAATAAATTTAAAGATCAGGTTAAATCAATTCTATCGAAGAAAGCGTACTATACCATTAATGATTACCTAAACGATAAGAGCAGTTGGTCCTCATGTTAAGCACTGGACAGCTTCTAGAGTTATCATTGTAAGTTGATGTGATTTATATTGTTTTTCTTTTCCTTTTTTTTTTTAAACGTGACATTTTATTATTATATACATCTTTTTTTTTTTATATTGCCATTGACAAATCACTCTCATTGTACTGTTTTCACGATGAGGTGTAGTGCAATATTGTAAATGGTCTACTAGCGACTGTGAATCTCTTAGTGTTAACTGTTTTCTTGTTGTGTAGCAGCAAGTCGTCATGCTCCCTTAGACGGTATTGCTTGCGGTAGCGTCGATGGTCGGGTTGCCTCCCTCCCTCAAAAATGTGCGAGGGGGGCGATGGCTGATCCTCGCGTTATGCTCGTGAACGGGTGCTGCTTGTGGTACCAGGTCGTCTTG
>NWSH02000006.1:10864721-10878169 GCA_002382865.2 Heliothis virescens | reverse complement strand
TGAACTGCGGTCCTAGTTAGCCATTTTCATTGTTGATGTAGATATCTGACTACAATAAACCGTTGCACATGTAGGTGGGCACGCGCTATACCGATACCTTTTTATAGAATGGAGGCAATAGAATTATTTTGACACTTTTGTAGACGCTTGAGTTATCATTAACAGGTATAGGTAAGAATGTGTGTGCTAGCCAACATGGTCAAATAGGTCATATTTTATAATACTACATGATTTTTTTGTATACTACATGTATTGATTTGTATACAATTGGTTCTTCAAACCATACAGACAGAATTGTGTTGCTGGGGAGTTTGTTCCACCATTTCTTCTTCCCAGCCAAAACACATAGGAAGTGGTGAAGGGCGGGCGTTTTTGGGGCTGTCTTTTGTAAACTTGACCTTCAAAAAGTGCTGATTTTCAGCCTACTTTGAATAAATGCTTTTTGATTTTGATTTTGATTTGATTTGACTTAATTCAAAAATAAATTGATTTATAATGTTCGCTTTCATCATCAATCTTCTGCGTATCAATGTATATAGTTTTTAATCTTTCATTATTTAGTATTAGTGAGTGTTGATTTGAACATTTTAATGTAAAAACTATTGCGTAGTGTTTGCTAAAACATTAGCTGGTTCACGGCGTTTGCTCTCTAAACATCATCAATCAGCTGCGTATCACGGAGCTTGACTGCAAATAAAACGTATGTTGTTGTTTAATGTTGAATTTGACTTTTCGCTAAAATGACTACAATAATAATTGATTTTCGACAAACTATTTTTTTTTTGTGGTAATTATTTGGTATTACTTCTGAATCCACAATTTATTACCACATTGAACGCCAAGTGTCCGAAAAACAATAGATTTTCTATTGTGTTTAAGACCGATGGCGTTCAATGCCTTAAATAATTGCTGTATATTTTATATGCCTGTTTCTACCTGTTTACTTATCATAATTTGTAGATTCATCCGTTTACCTACATTCTGAAAAATAATAACCAATATGATGTAATTTCAAAATAAACAGAATAGATTTACACGTCTGCAATATAAAACATCAATCTCGCGCCCTACGCGGAATAATATACGATCACTACTGTATACAATGTATACAATGTAATTGATTTAAAAGTTCACGGGCGCCCGGATTTGTAGCGTTGCAGGGCGCAGCCCGCGAGCTGGCTATTACAAGTCCATTGTAACACGAGTTCCATTTAATCCTTACTACATCATTTATACAGATATTTGAGAAAACTAAGACATTTTTTTCATATAACTAATACCCCATTTGTTAGGCACACTTCGCTCGACGTAGTTTTATTCATCAATAGAATCAACACAGCCCATGAAATTGTTTGTTCAGCAAACTCAGCCGCCACTAAAACAACTTGGTAGGTATATTATTTTTCCAAAAACACCCGCTGTTTACGGACCTAACCCTCCCATATTAGCATAGATCAGGCATCCAAAATCATAATTCGTCTCAGCAGTGGAGCCGCTCGCTCGTACATTAGTATGCGGGTCGGCGCGCCCAGCTATTGTGGTTTGTTTATAGACAAATTTCCACCTGAGAATATACTCGAACAAGATGAAACGGACTGATTTCTGTTTGCTTTACATCCAGTCCTTTGTGTTATACCTATTGTTCGGGACCCAATCAATCGTACCTTTTATTTATTCGCGAGGATTAACTGAGATTATGGTGCGGGCGTTTGGGAAATGCGGGAAATGTCGGATTTAGTTGGTGACTGCGACGTAAATTGCAGTTGGATTCATTTGGTGTGTGTGCTGGAATGAATTTGTGTGGGCCATGGCAAGTTCGCTCTGTTTGCAGATGCCATCAGTTTTGCTTGCGCACGGACAAATATGCGAACTGCGTAAACCCTTTGTAGATTTGTTTGTAACACTTTAAATTAAAATAGTATCCAACTGCTGCATAGTTTATGTGATGTTGCGACTAATGAGAATCGATGTTTTGGTTAGTATTACATCGCGTGGCGTGTCAGTTTGTTAAGACAGATTAGTTGAAGACGGTATGTGAAATGGTGTAGGGATGAGAGAGGGTTCGGTTAGTTACGAGCTACTAAAAGAAGCTATGTTTAGAATTGTACTGACGTTGCATAACCCAAATAAAATATGTAATTAACTATCAATCTTATAAGCAGGTACCGTATAAGTTCCACAGTTTGCTAAATCAGCTCATTACTACCTTTTTTGGCAACTTAACTTTTAACAAGACCTCAAGAGCTATAAAAAACAAGATAAGGCTATCTTCAGTACCCATCTTAATAACAGCCTAGAATTTTCAAAAAAAGGAACTTAACAACCTATTCATGCGTAATCACGCGTACTTGTGACGTCATAAGCACACCAAAAAGATGTAAGTACAGACGACAGCAGGTAAACCTACCCGAATCTGTAAAATTTTACCAATCGAATATTAACCTTTCACTATTGTGATAAGGTCGAAAATCCAATGAAAAAGACTTATTGTGATAGGCTGTATTTTAGATAAAGTGACAAATTGTTAAGTAGTCGATTTTCGCCCTAATTTTTGCTGCAGAATCGAATCATTGCCGAGCAAGTGGGCAAATTAACTCAGCGTGTCTGAACTTGTGTGAACGAGTGTACGCTAAACATTTATACTCATTTGGAGGCGTAATATTTGTTTTGCTAGTGTTGGGTAAACAGGCTGCTTGGGTTTAGATCGCCTGATACGGTGTTAATCTGCGTAAAGTTGAGAATTTAACTGGGTAAGGCCCACGTATACAATTTCTCATACTACATCATTCAGCTTTATAAAATGAATATGGATGGAAAGTCCTTTTAAGTTCTCTCTCTCTCTCTGGTCGGTCCTTCATGACTGAAGATCGTGGTCATGGTGGGATGCAAGTCTGGAACGGACGAACTGTCTCCAATGGCTTCTGCGGTGTTAGCGACAGTGTAGAATTTCTTTTAAGTTACACGTACAAAGTAATATTCAAGTTTAATTTCTAAATGTTCTCAACACACAAATTATTATCAGACAAAGTACATTTTCTTACTTACAACCATATCACAAAGACTGAAAGTACTGGTTTTATATTTTCCCAAAGTGAATAGATAACTACTTAGTTGTTGTTTTGTACCTGTAAAATACTGCAAACATTTACCTCCTAGCAATTTACTAAATAACCGCTCTTCTGAAGCCAACGCTTCAATATTTATACTTACTGGAATTTTCAATAGTTACACCTCGAGCTTCTGAGAATCCAAAATACTTTCATCAGATATTATCAAGCAAGTTTCAGGAACCTTTATTAGATTTATTAACCTTGTTTAATTCCTAGTATTACTTTAATGTAAATTTAAACGTTAAAGAAATTTTCACAGTTCTCAAAAGAAAAATCATGATTGATGGTCAGTTTACCTGCAATTACTGTCACAAAGAACTTCGCAACAAAGGAATAAAAAACAAAAACAAAAGAACAAAGTTTTCAAATTGAATAAGACGTTCCAGCCACAAAGACATTTAAGTAAAAAAAAAAACGTTAGAATTTCTAAATTGTGAGTTGAACCCTAACTTTTTGGAATAACATCACAAATTAGGCCCCCCACTGTTTGGCTTGGGGTCGCGTTAATCATAACTTTTGTTGGCTATTACCGTAAATTCGCGGCTGGATAGTAAATTACTATTGTTCATTGTACACTGACTACGAACACTAGTGAAAAATTCTATGCTTCATATTATAAAGCTAAAGAATTGGTCCGATTTGAAAATATTCTTTCAGTGTTAGATAGCCCAAGTATCGGCTACCAGCGAGCGAATCGCTGACAAAAACTAGCAAAAGATATAATGTAACTTATACATAAACAAAGGAATAAAACATATTGAACAACATCTATCAACATATTGGTTCATATGTTACGATATTGGAGAAGTGTCCTTCAAATGGAACCTAAAATATTATTTTACTTAGCTCAGTTAGACAGGGGTTACACGATCAGTCTGGCGTCAGTCCAGTCCATCAGTCTGGTCATGAATGATGGGAGAATGATCGTGTAACCGGGTGACTGACGGACTGATGGTCCAAAAAGTACCGTGTTTTTTGCCCGTCAGTCTTTCGTCAGTCTGTGACTGATGCCAGAATGACGCCAGACTGATCGTGTAACCCCTGTCTTAGATACATGCAAGATAAGCAATGTTACTTTCTGCCTCAGTCATAAGAATAGAATTCGTCACCATATGCCTAAATTTTTCCCATTTATATTGGGCTGGGCTTTCAATCTAATCGGATGTAGACAGAATCAGATCCAATTTATCGTGCCTTCCGAAACACGGAAGAACTCGTTTTGACAAGATGGTCACCCATCCAAGGATCAACCGCGTCAAGCGTTGCTTAACCTAATGATCGATCGATCCGCGCGGCTTTGACGTAGCCACGAGCTCTTCAACTGGTACTTTACATCTTCCTCTGGTTACTTTTACATCGTCAGTGAAAATGGGCAGCAGGCCCAAGTTCAGCGTCCGGTTTTCTTAAACAATTGTTCACTTTGAAACTTGAACCTGAAAATTCATAGCAAACAGTTGGTTTAAGAAAACTGACGCTTAGTTATATTGTCGGTGCCCTTTGGCACATTTTCATCAACAAGATAAAGGTCCGACTTAGCAAAACAGCAGTTTAGCATAAATCAAAACCCAAAACAGTAGAAGATGAGCATTTTAATTGGAACTTGTGCTCCTACAGTAGTTTATAACTGAAGCAACGTTGATTATGAAGTAAGTTTCCCGTAAATTCCTGCTTCTTAGAATATAACGTCTAAAAGTCATGGCACACATGAACGACACGGTAGGGCACGGCGGCGCAGCTTCAAGCCAGCGATTAACTTGTCATTTTATAACGTCGCCGTAGGTATATATATCTATAACTTAGCCGCGCCGTTCATGTGTACTATCGACCTACTAAAGTCTTGCGGAAATCTAAGGATGGTTATACCTGGCTGTCTCCAAAACCATCAACATAATTATCGTAATCTTAAACTGCAGGATAAAATAAAAACGTCAACAGTCGCAGCTTCCCAAATAAGTTGAAGACTAACTTAACTACAGCTCAAACTGGGTTACTTAACGTACCCAGTTGCACAGAGAACAAATATACTCTGTACCTTGTATGTACACTACCTACTTGCATATGTGTGTGTATGTTAGAGTGTGTGTATATCTCGTAATGGTATTACAGACGTCAAACTCGTAGTGTTTCTTGAAATTTTGTGGAGTGCTGAAGTATATGACATTTTTGATGTCTATATCTTATTGATGTATGAAGAAAATTTAGATTATTTCTTATTTTGAGGATGCTTATTGGTAAGAAATTTAGATTATTTCTTGTTTTTAGGACTCCGTACCTAAAGGGTAAAACGAGACCCTATTACTAAGACTTCGCTGTCCGTCCGTCCATACGTCAACAGGCTGTATTTTGTGAACCATGACAGCTAGAGAGCTAAAATTTTCACAAAAGATGTATTATTATTGCCGAAATTGTGAAAACTACAATAAAGTACGTGTGTTAAAGGGCTCCCATACAACGTGATTTTTTATACATAATGATACGGAACCCTCCTAGTGCTAGTGGGACTCGCACTTGACCAATTTTATAACAAGCTGACCTATCAAAAAAGTAGGTAGTTTTTCTAGAATATTCGATAGCCGATGCGAGGAAACCCTATAGAAACAGCTATAGCATAACAATCATTGCACGTGTGAACCATTAGCTTGAATAAACAACGGTATTTGTACAACCGGTGTTTTTTTAAATAATATTCTAAAGCTACAATTTAAAACCGTGCGCAGTAACAATGTAGCATGGACAGGAGCACACAATACTTTGTCCCGCGTCACTCGCTCGTCCGAACTAAATATTTCATGCGAGTGAGCTATGCTGTCGCGTTTCAATCTAACCCCTTTTGTACAAACAAACCGACTGTTATTACTAGCATTTTAGTTATTTTTGATACGTGTGTTGCATATTTTATTACAGCCATGTTTCATGCCTGAGGATTCAGGAGATAGTTTGATTCAATGTAGATTTTTATTAGTGAATAATTTAGATATCTGTAATTCTATTTGGATTTTTGATAAACACAGTAATTCAGCTATTTTTGTAATAGAAACCAAAACGTGTGTAAAGAATGTAAGTTCGCTGATGTAGGTACAGTTGGCATGAAAGTAAGGTGTAAATCTAGATCAGTATGAAGCCCAGTAATTATGTTACTTAAAGTAAAGAATTCAACAGTATATAATACATTAAGTGTTGGTCTCATAATAAATTAAAATTACACAAAAAAGCAAGAAGAACTAAGTAAGTTCTGATTTACTCCCAATTTTTCTAACAGTTACAAAAAATCTATGTAAATTGAACTTTGAAACTGAAAAAAACTTTTTTTTTCGCGAACAATACATCAAACAACTCAATTGCAACATTTTCACACCATTTAATTCTCGCAGCATTCAATGAATGGCGCGACTGCACACATTTGCAACGTGCATCATTTAAACGAATCCGCCGAGCGCGCATTGTTTCGTTAACCCAACAATCCAATATATTTGTTATTCATATTTCGAACGGAGCCACAATACCAAACGATATATTAGTGGGAACTCTCAGAGCATTGAACCAACTGGAACCGCTATCAGCACAAGTTTCAGCCAGTCAGTTTGTGGCGAGGCAACTTAATAATAATTTTTAGTCCATCCATGCATTTACAGTTACATCATACCACACACATTGACTCATATACATGATCAAATTGTTAGACACAAAACATAAACTTATCGTGTACTTATACGACGAGAGTATGGCTGGTGGTCATTTACAATCGTCAGCAAGTCAGTGTCCCCAAAATCTGTCAAATACTACCAATCGAACATTAACCTTCCACTATTGCGATAAGGTTGAAAATCTATTGAAGAAAGACAGATTATGGTAGGACGATGTGTTGGCATCTATACTGCTAACATTGGCGTCTCCAGTTATTTAAATACTCTAAATGGAAACAGCTATATTTTACGAGAGACAAAGTGCATGAAAGTCTGGCAGATAATATCGATGCGGTGTATCAAGTCGTGTTGGTATTGCGCCGTTTATTTTGACTTATTCTTCGGATATTCGGAATTTATTTCGCTTTGTGATTTCTTAACTGAATTTTGATGTTATAAAGTTTTACCATCGTAGACTTTTTTTTAAAATAGTCCTTTGCCCAGCAGTGGGACAATACAGGATAGTAATAAAAAAATCCTTTGAAATCAGATTTTAAAAATATTGGAATGGAAGAGTTGCTTTTGTGTGTGTGAGAACATTATGCTGGTGTAGCATTCAATAATAAAATTTTCTAAATGAAAGTAGGTACAAACGCACAAAGATGTCCTAGCCCAATGAATGTTAATGTACAATATAAAAATCAAAGTCCTGACTAACTTTTATCTTATATGTATAGATAATTGCGGTCTATTTCGTAATGTAGGTAGTGGGTGGCGTGCTATTTAATATTTTTCATGAAATAAAATTCATGTTAATTTAATTTAATACATTTTATTTTCATGTTAAAGGGTATTTTTGCTCTGATAATAATATCATATGTCTCTAATTTATCTAATTAGGATTACTTAATTCTTTGATAAGTACAGTCACCGTCAAAAGTACAGTTAGTGGTATTCGAGTGTTCCAATACATAGACGCAAACAAAAAGCCAATAATATCATTAACAACAAGTCTTACAGTCTAACATAATAGCTGCTGAAAACGGACAATCATTTGATTATTTAAATTTGAAATAACAGGTTCGTACACATGAACTTACGTCTGAAATCGCAACTCCTTTTCTATAAACTCGAGCGCACAGTGACGTAGTGCATAGGAAGTGATACTAACATAGATTTTAGTTATATCTACTAACAAGACTCTGTATATTCCATATGTATGTTAGTTTAAGGTATATATCTATGGGCCTTAGTTGCCTGATAATAAAGGTTTAAATAAAATAAAATAAAATAAATATAAAATCGTACCAACTTTGTAATATTGACCACAATGCAACATATTAGCCACAATACATCACTGGGCTATGACGTCACAACTATGGTACATCGACGTGGCATTGTAACTTTACAATCATGATTACAGCGTCCATTGTAATGTACAGCCTTTGTGTAGCACTAGTTTATGCAATATTAGATCAATGGATGTTGCTTCTATCTAAACTAGGTTGTTGGGAGCGGATTTTGTTACCAACCAACCTGCTTTCGCCCGCGGTTTCACCTGCACCCCGGTTAGAAGTAGTCTATGTCCGTCTTCAGGGTATCTTTATTGGTTATGCAAATGCTTGTGCACTATAATATGTCCTGCGCAGCTGGCTGATCTCCTTATATGAGAACAGCCGCCGTGGCCGGCAATCGGCTAGGACGCCATCATCTTTATTGGTTTAAAAAATCTCAATTGAATAAGCCGTTAAGTAGAATGGAATTCATATTTTAGGGGGCCCTCATACAACAAACGTGATTTTACACATATTGGTAGGAAACCTATCCTGCGCGAGTCCAGAACTTGGCTGGTTTTTATATTCTCATACCAAGAAAATGTATCTAACAGAAAACGTGAAACGATCTCCACATGACATACTCACACGTAGAGCCCGATAGTCCTTACATATTACCTGCTCCTATGCAAATATCACCAGAAATGCTTCCTACATGGAAATAAACAATTTCCATTAGCCTGCAACTAAACAGTACGAACAACTTAATGTATGTAACGTACACTCGGCGTTGTGTTACATGAGCGTGCATTATGATGTACAGACAGACGTCACAATTGTGTTAAGGTTCTGTTACATTGTAATATCAGTTTGTAGGAAATATATAGTGGTGTGTTTTAAGTTGGGGATGGTTTTTCAGACTTACAAATGCAACTGAAATACGATCATAGTTCTCGGTGTTTTAAATTTGAATAAGTAGATGATTTTTGCATAATATGCAGGAAATATTTATGAACTGTGAAGAAAGATTAATTATTTATCTGACTGCATTATTTTATGAACTGATCAATTGTATATCTTTTATTTTACTGTAATGGTAGTGATACAAAGTGAAATTTTACATAGGTTAAAATTTTAATGATAACGCACTCTGCTATCTATGGGAAAAATCATATATTTTATTCGGAAATCTGTGTACGTACAACAAAGCTGTTTGTCGTAGTGTCAGGCGATGGCGAGCACTTTGTGTTCGCACCTTTTTGTATTCAAAGTGAGCAGCTTCAAGGCATGCGTGTTTCTCTTTGAGTGAAAATTGAAATATTTTTTACTGTGAAAATTTTAAAAGAACTCTTATCTTTATTGCTGAATATTTTTGATACATTTTAAAGCGTGTGAATTGCAATATTACACTTTCGGATTTCATAATCTTTTCAATTTTATTTTTAAAAAGGTTAAAAGAACATCCATATAAACTACTAGAGACTGAAAATAAAATGTCCCAGCTACGAGTAATATACGTTGTTATCATTCCCAACAAACATATTTTAAGTAAAGCCGTCATAATATCTGACGCGAAGTTTTTCGCTAAGTTAGCTCAAAGTTTTTGTGCTGAGAGAGCCGTAATACTTCTCGTCTACTTAAGTATGGTTTAGCGTGATGCCATTGGTCAGGCTGTTTTGGGTGTAGGGTGACTATGATTCCTTACAAAAAGAAAAGCTTTATCTAAAAATATTTTTAGGATCATATTTCTGCGCTTGCCAATTTTGGCGAATCATTATGAACCGATCGCTTAAGTATAAAGAAAAGTATAAGGACAATTATCAATCCGGTTAAGAAGAATAGGTATCATACGGGTATTTTTTTCTCTTCATGCATTCTACAGCAGTACTGTGACTTAAACAAACTAAATACGCGATCGAAATGATAATCTCCTTCTTTTTGGAAGGTCGCTTTAAAACACATACTGTAGATTACATATCGTAGATTTTTATGAAGTGAATAAAAAAGTAAACTTCAACAACACTATTCACACGTCTCGATCGATCTGTCGTATCACAGTAACAACACGATCCGATAATACTGAACGACTTAACAAAACTTGGGCCATTTGCCGTAACGTCCACAATAATTGCAGGCTATGGTCACCATACTTAAAGCAAGCCTCAAAGTACAAGGATTAATTCCACACAAACTGCATTCTGTTGCTCTGTTGCTGTTGCCGAGACAAGCCCAACTTGTGCCGTTTGTTGCCTTAATGCCGTGCCCGCTGAATACTTGCGGCTAATGGCTGGCCCTGACTTGTGTTTCTGTGTTTGGGGATTAAGATTGCGCTTGTTAATTGGGATGTTTGGATTTTTATCTATAGATGTAACTGATTGTATAGAAAAAAATAATAACCTAGATTCAAGTTTTATTTTACAATAGGCGGGCATTTGAATTTAGTTATATGGTAAGCGATGATGTGGTCCAAAATGGAGCACGAGCAATCCCACTTGGATATAATATTTATTCGACGAAATAAAAATTTTGATAAAACGAAGCATTCAATTTTTTAAAAGCTCAATTTTAGAGGTATTTCTGAAAACCTACTTCAGGGATTAACAAACAAAATCACAAAATCCGCTTGCTACTTTATGAATATCGCAGTCTACCGTTCATGGAAATTTAAAATTTTACTTCTCTTTGCAGTTATTGTGACACGTGATATTACAGGAAATGTAATATTTCATACGCTTTGTGCATAAATTAAATATATTTCGGCATTATAACGGGAACTGAAATAACCTGAATTCATTGATTCCTTGAATCTACGCTAATATTATAAAGCTGAAGAGTTTTAACATCTATTGTTTGCTTAAACGTGCTAATCTCTGGAACTACTGGTATTGTTAAAAAAGTGAATTAAATCTCTGTAAGAATGAAGTCATTTTAGTTTTAAGTTCTTTTTTACTAGACTATTGATCACTATGATGTATATTATATTATGTAAATAAATTTGGTCAACAGACATTTTTTATCTATTCAAATTCTTCAGCTTTAAATTATTAAATAGAAGATAGATTGGAATATAAAAGAAAACCACCAATACACAAATTCAGAATTTTCCAAATAAGATCGGAAAATTAATACTTATGAAGGAATTGAAGAGGTCTTTCAAGTCGATTGCGTGTCTATCCGGGACGCTGTTCTGACCCAGATGTTTGAACCCTCAATATAAATTCAACAATCTTCTTACCTAAATACGTTTGAGAATTTCCCCTTTAGATATTATGTACTTAAAGTAAAACATCGCTTTTACCCTGTTATTTTTAAGGTCGAAATGTATTTTTGAATTGAAAATTTAAATTAATGTTTAGGTACATTTTCTCGTAATTAGCTTCATTGTATTTTCAACAATAATAGGTACTCGGCTTTATATTCTAATAAATGTTTCACTTACTAGACAACAACGTATGCTAAGGCGAGACTCCATAAATTGTTCGCCAATTAGGGTTGCAGTTACGCGGACCTTATAAAAATATTCGCACGTAATTTTTTATTGCCTCTTAGAACGAGTAGACCAGAAAAAAACGTAAACTAGGTGTCACAGTGACACAGACTAGTAGAACCATGTTGATTTTTTAAGAACTCCGTATCCAATGGGTAAAACTGGAATACATTAATAATAAGACTTCGGTGTACGTCCGCCTTTCACCACGCTATATTCTGTAAACCATAACAGGTACAGCTGAAATTTTCACGCTTTAACAATGAATACTCTCATACAACAAACGAGATTATTTGTCCCATACATGCACGAGTGCGACTCGCACTTGGCCACTTTTTTATCGAACTCAGATCATGATAGTTACCGGAAAACCATAAAAACTTCCTTCAAGGTCACTTATGACACGGGTAAGTGTCGCCAACTGAGCACCGAACCCTGTTCGTAACGTCATTTGCGTTTTAGTACGCACTATTTGTGACACACATTTTGTTTATAGAGCTATTTTACGACTTTTGTACTGCTGGGGGTCATAAGTCACAAGTAAAGGCCGGTTGATGATGTGAAAGGGTAGAAAAAGTTGGTGCACTTTTTGTGGGAAAGTGAATTCTGTTATCATTTTTCATGTTATGGTATGGTGCAGATGAAGTTCTATGGAACTAACGAAATTATCCTCGTATAGTGACATATTCATTGTTTTATTATTAACCTACGTGTCGAATATTTGCGTATTGTACGTAAGTATTATTTTTTTACCCTCTGTCTTCTTCATGTCCCTTTAACTCGATGGTTGAATTACAGAGAATACCTTGTGGAATGAAATCCGCCAAAGAATTGGTTTTGACATACATGAAGTTTAAATATATAAAGATACACAAGATGACACTATACATAATTTTAGGAAAAAGATAGCTACTGTATACAGGACAGTCAGCAACAAAATCGTTCAAAATAGTTCCTTATAATATCGTGCTGTTTTTACAACAACTTCTGATATTCCGGAAAATTATTATCAAAGGTAATCGCAGTTCAAACTACACCCGAAGTTGCATGCTAATAACGATACTGTGTGTGTACGCGATAGCAGAAGTTAAACTACGAGTATGTGTATTTATATAGTAGATAGAGGAAACTCTCTCATATCCTAAATATTGAAACTTTGAACTAATATTGATGTGTAGTTAATTTAATTATAGCTCCGCGTATGTACCATTGATAAGTTATATGCTAAAATTAGCGACTAATCTGTATGTATTAATAATACATATATATATTATTCTATCTGTTATAATTGAATTAGTGTCTGGATGATTTGCTATTTATAACTAAGTGGCTTGTCAAAGTCCCTACTAGATGTATCTCCCTATTAAATAAGATCTTTCACAGTAAAGACAATTAATTTTGTCCTTAGTGTGAAAGATCAGATTTACCAATTAATCATGTCTATACGACATCAGCGGATTGATGTTGATTGATAAAAAAAATCTAAATTTTACAAATTGTCACAACCGCTAAAAGTTCCAGAATGTGTAATTACAATCTATTTTAATATCATAGTAGATAGTGCAACTAGTCATAATTACAATTTAGTGTGAAAATATGAAATACCTGATAAACTAAACGCGTCGGTAGATAAACTTGAGCGCGAACAGTCGCGCGATAGTTGCGACGCTACACACGTGACCTGACACGCTAATAACTATGACGTGTGAGTTCGCGTCAATGTAGTCGTATTTGACACTAATTTTAAACAAATACATCTTCTACTAAAATAAAAATAAGGATTTTGTTGTCATATTACTTATATAAAATAACAGAGAAAATACAAAATACGCTGGTCGTTTCGTTAGGCTGATAGTGAACACTGATTAAAAATACTTCCCTTATTGAAATATTCACGCAAAAAATACAGCAATTTTTTTTTTAAGTCCATTCTAAGAATTAAGCACCATCTTAA